>JAATLQ010002231.1:100550-193316 GCA_013421005.1 Heliconius erato x Heliconius himera
AATTTGATACTCGGGAATGAGATTTGTTTCAAGTGATTGCGTCCATAGTGTCATAAATGTGCAAGTGATATGAAATGTTCGGTTTGAACATGACAAAAGCGCCCGCTAGATATGTAACCTTTTCCATAACCTCGTTTACGCGAGTGGAGTAGATATGTGATCGATGTGTGTGCAACGGTGAACGATTTTTCGTCATATTCGCGTTACAATCAGTGCGAAGTTACTTGGCCTTTTAGTGATGGAAGTGTCCGCGTCGCGGTTTTGTTATCCGACGCCCGTTTTCGATGTAACGTAAGTGAGCCGGTCGATTGTCAAAGCTTAGTGTAAGCAGGGACGGCCGCTACCAGCCGAAGATGGCTGCGACGCAGGCAGAGTCTCAGCGAAGCGAAGCGAACGTAGATCAGAGTCCATCGGAACAGCTCAGTGAATCTCGGAACGTTCTTTTACAAAACGGCACCGACAAGTCCGTCGGGCGCGTTCCGCCCGATGGCGTTGTGAATACAAAGAGTAAGTCACCGATGTCGGCCGACCCGGGGCAGCCGCGCGACGCTGGCGAGGCGCCCGGCCACGACCGGCCCGGGGACCGCCCAGTGCCGGACCAGTACGCGCCGTATCGTTATCCGGAGGGTGCTGATCCCTATTATGCTCAACGGCCCGGTTTTGCCGGTAAACCGCGTCCACCGCCGCAACAGAGATTTTTCCCGGGACAAACTGTGTCCCAGGCGCCGGGTCCGACGCCTACACTCAACTCGTTGCTCCAATCTAGTGGAGCGCCGCCTCACCGCTATCCTAATAGCTACGACCAGCCGCCCGGGGGCTACGGACCTGCTCCCGGTTGGCCGCAACCAAGACCTATGCCACCATACAATCCTCAAGCCAGTCCATATAGAAATTCTACGGTAAGTTATTTAAATTAAAAACATGAAATGCCATTCATAAAACATATTTGTATTTAAGTTTAGATGAACAGAGTAAAAATCTCATATATTTTTTACTTAAACAAAAAACAAATCTAATTAGACATAACAGCAATTATTATTGTACTTATTATATTTAACAATATATTAATAGAGTTTTGATCAAATTTTGAATGGGAATAGAATCTTGTAAATAATTTTTAAATTCTATTTAAGTAGATATGATTTATATTTGGCTAATATATGCTTATATCTTCAATTATCTTTCCCTGTAATATTTGGTCTTGCTTCTATATTTTAACTAAATATAATACTTGGACCGTTCACTGTACAACATGATGAATTCAATATAAAGAATATGAATATAAAATATATTACAACATGCATCGTTTTTGAAAGTTCCTTTATAATATACATTTAAATTAATATACAAAGACATAGGTTTATATAGTATATATTGAGTTAGTAATCATTAAAAATGTTATATTTTTAATATAAATGATGTCTTTGAGTTGGTCGATTCGACATATTAAAAGTTTTAACTGAGTGAATTAGGAAATATAAAATTTTAATAATTTTCAATTTTCTTTTTATACAAAAAAATATTGTTTGAATTTTTCCATAAATAACCGTTTTTGTTATGTTATATATTTTTTAGGACAATATTAAGTTCAATGCAGTATATTGAGAATGGCATAGTGTTTGATGATCATTATTGGTCGAATGCATAACTTTACTTTGCCGATGTTGTATGGAGGACACTGAATTCAGTGTTGAGACTTTTGTTAATTGTAAGAATATAAATATTTCTTAAATCATTAACAATTTCTTTAATCATTCCAATCCCAATCATATCTGGAATTTTATTATTGTGAAGAAAACCTGAAAAAATATACATTTATCATATAAGACAAAGTAGAAGTTGAAATATACCAAATGAAACTTTATTTTTGATAAATATTAATTTGATTCAACATATACTGAATACTATGGTCATTAGACTCTTAGGCCAATATTAATAAATTGCTCTCAAGTTTAATCTCAGACTTGACACTGGATTTATTTTACTTTTATTCTTGCCCTAGCCCTTGCAAATTATACTTTTCTGCAGCAATTTGTATTTTAGTATTTTAAATTTGAGTTTCTTTAAAAAAAAAAGTTTATTTAGTTTATTTGTGCAGTGAACGGCTCATTTAATTTCTTAAATCTTTATATGTTAAAAGTTGTTACAAATAAATTGATATTATGATAGTCTTAGATCAATGATAACTATTAATGGAAGCATCACAGCATCACATCTTTTGAGTGTAAATACAACTGTTGTGGGTTCAACTCCTCCCACTAGGAAATAATTATTTGATTTTTTTTTCAATATAGGAACAAGACAAAGAGTGGTTGAGTTCCACAACTCAAACTCTTAAGTCAAATTATATTAATAGGAACCTAAGTGATTTAACATTAGGTTCCTTCCATCATATTCAATTACTATATTAACCTTGACAAATAGCCAGAGTTTGCTACTGTTATATTTGTTTTTTTATTTAACATATCACTCCGTCCATAGATACACATGTATGCATTTCTATTTAGTTTCAGTCAAACATGGTTCTTGCTTTACGTGAACCCTTATATAATATATTAGGGACCTTACATAATAAATTGATTATTAAATCTATTCAACCACTGTTTTGTATATTAAAAGATATAAAATTATTAAAATAGATGTATCTATTCACCGATAATTAAATAGGTATATGATCAGTTTTTTTTTTTTTTTCATATAAAGTAGGCACAAGTTCTCCTTATATTAAGCTTTTTTTTTTCAATATAATTTATATATATAATGTATATGTTGCAATATAATTTTTTATTAAATTTTTATTAGTTTCTTTTTAGCAAATTTGCCTAAAAAATGTTTTAGAAGGGTGGATTCCATTGAAACATAACCTAAGTTATTCTGAGAGACTAATAACTTAGTTTCCTAAAATTAAATTAAATCAACTTCACATTGTATCCTGCACACAGTAGGGTAGGCAGAGGGAACCTGGTGTTAAGACACTCCATTCCCTACTGCCCGCCGAATGAATGATTTAGTCCCATGCTTATTTATAACTTGTTTTAGAGTTTTCATGTAATGGGTGTCAAAATCCCATACAATATACATATTTTCTAACCAGCGAAGTACTAATACTTATCATGGTTGTACTGTCTGTACTTTGATTTCTTATAAACAATTTTAATGAGAAGTCACCTATTTATACTATATTTTATGGTAATGAGATTTTAATATAATAATAATAATCATAGATTAGCTTCACGCTGTATCCCGCACACTGCAGGGTAGGCAGAGGGAACCTAGTGTTAAGACACTCCGTTTCCCACTTTCTGCCAAATTCTGGAGGCATTGCGTGTTGAGTGGCAGAACTCAACGCCGCGCTTGTCCTCGACACCAGAGCGAAGAAATGGAAATAAAAATTTAAGTAAATATTTCATCTCCTTGAGTGGGGATCGAACCACTGGCCTTAATTATTAGATTTATTTGATTTTTAATAATAGATTTGGATTCAAAATTGTGACTTTCATTTTAATTTGTAACAAACCCATGCAGTAGTATATATAATATCAAATTGCGGCGTTTTTTTTTGAATACCACAAAATTATAGTTATTTACCTCACGTAACTCCCTCGTTAGCGTCCGTCACGGCTTACGTCACGTCAAGTTCACGGACGTATATTGATAATGTATGGCCAGTTTTGGACGAAATATGTCTATAGTATTGTCTTTGTAGACCGAATAAGCGCTTTTTTTTTCTATTTAGATGGAACTAAGATGTTATCTCCTCGCTGTGCGTTCTCTATCGCATTTATCGTGGGCAGTGTTCTCAAGAACTGTTTCACCTGTTACCTGCCGCCGAATTTCCTAACCGCACAGTACGATATAAGCTGAAATATCATCCACACCGCCTGTATACGTGGCAATCCACTACTGTGCGGTTTCGTAGGAACTTCCTTCCACGCGCCACGGAACTGTGGAATGGCCTACCCGTGGCAGTGTTTCCAGGTCGATATGACATGGCTATCTTCAAAGGCCGGCAACGCACCTGTAGCTCCTCTGGTGTTGCACGGGGTTGTGGGCGGCGGTAATCATTTACCATCAGGTGACCCGATCGCTCGTTTGCCTTGTCCTTTTCCATAAAAAAAAAATACTAGTTATTTTTGAACGATTATATTGTTTTTTTTTTTCATATTCTATTGCTGATTATGAAATATTTGTAAATAAGGCATACCAATTTTGGAGGAAAAATGAGTAATTTTTAGTATAAAATATTAAGTGATGTATAAAAGTCATTTTGGATCACTACAATGTTGTTAATTTGTGAAATTGAAATACCTTATTGATCAGAAAAGAAACTAAACGCTCTTTTAAATAGTCTTTTTGTTCTCGCGTGAGCCACGAGTCAAAAAGTGCCTGGTGATAGTTTACAGTGTCTCCCATTGTATTATAATAAGGCTTTAGAAAAAGAGGTAAGAGGTACTTATTTGTTCAATACTAGCAGCAATGGTGGTAATTGTCTTGTCTTTAACTTCAGCAGCTACAAAGTAAAATTAGTAATAAATTAGCTTTACGCTGTATCCCGCACAGCAGGGTAGAGGGAACCTAGGGCAGAACTCAACGCCGCGCTTTGCCCCGACGCCAGAGCGAAGAAATGGAAATATAAATTTAAGTAAATATTTCATCTCCTGGAGTGGGGATCGAACCCACCCACAACCAGTCGGTTTTATAGTCACAATTTCTGCCGCTGCGCCACGACTGGCCTCAAACTTGTAATATTTGTAGTAATATTACTTTTACATCAACACATAAAGAGATTTCATAATTTCATTGATATTAACGTTACGTAACATTTCGCATTCACAAGCAAAGGCAAAAAAAAAAGAGAATAGATATAAAATGTGCATTGTATATTTAGTTTTTGTGTTGTTCAATTCACGGCTGTGAATGTCGGCGGTTGCCGTTTGCAAAAAAGAAAAAAAAAAAGGAAAAAAAGCATCGCGGAGGAACAACATAGCTGGCCCGGATATAAAAACGAAAGCGTAGTGCGATAGTGAAAGTTTGATGTGTAGGCAAATATTACACGTTTGCAGGCCGAGATTTGTGCGTTCTCGTCTCTCAGTTGCGGCGCGGGGTGAAGGCGGCCTCCACTTCCACTTTCCGCACATGCATTATGTAGCGGCTGCGGCGCCGGGACGTGTTCGACGGCATCAACCTGAATGGAGCTCGACATCTGACACGTGTTTCCCGCAGAGGATCCCGTTTCACCAGCGCTGGCTCACGCCGCGTACCGTGTGCCCCTCGGGTCGGCTCGCGTGACAGTGTTGTATGGTGAAATTTGGAAAGGTTTTTCCCCAAATTTGCTTTGTGTTTTCTAGAGTTGCGTTTTTTTTAAGCCTTTGTCATACGTTGTGGTTTATTGGACGTAGATTTTGAAACAACGGTTTGATTGCTTTGTGACTTTTTTTTGAGTGACACTGTCCATTATAGATACTGTAGTTTCTATAATGGACAATTTCCTTAGAGACCAAGGATTTCTGTTTTGTTCAATACATTCTTCCTCAAAGACGTTACTAGGTTATCTTATATAACAGTTAGGTAGTTGTTCGATTTACATGTAAATAAATCCTAGTGCGATTGTTGCCGAGTCGCAATGGCTCCATAAAACAATGCATCGGGCACGTGCTGTTTACACTTTGAGTTCACATTCAAGGTCGTACGCATTTGTAAGGATGTACCCGTGTGGGCCGGCCGGTGAACAAATACCGGTTACGTAACGCCGTCCCACTTCCCACGATGCTGTGCTGTGTTCTTCCGCTCGCACGTCCGTCTGTCAGTTCGCTCCGTTGAGGTTCCTTTTGCGATTTACGCATTTTCTTTTTTATGTTTTGTGTTTTTTTTTGGAAAAGGAAAGATTTTTTTTTATAAAAGAAATATGTGTCGAAATGTATAACACCAGAGGCCATTGGTGGCGCAGGAGCACCAAGTGTGACTGTAAACCGACTAGTTGTGGGTTCGATCCCCACTCGACGAGATGAAATATTTACTTTAATTTATATTTCCATTTCTTCGTTCTGGTGTAGAGGACAAGGCGCGCTATAAATCGTCAAGTTCAGCACCTCTCACACGACTGACTGACGTCCATTCAACAACGACAGTCTCGATGACACAATTATTAATTCATGAATGGAATGGGCGTCGGTAATTTATCTCGGCGCGTTGTTTACCCGCAATCGTGTTAGATAGTTGTCGATAAGGAGACACGTGGCCGCGGGGTCGTCGACCCGGCACACTCGCGCTCGCCGACAGCTCTCGGTAATAATAATAAAATGTTTCCGTGCGACTGGTTCAAGGGCGAGCCGCTGATATCGGCGCCCGCTATATTTAGATTTAGCCGTTTGATGTCGATGTATGTATATATGTGTGTATGTATGTATGTGGGTTGCTCTCGTTTCTGGCAAACGTTGTCGAAGTTCAAGCGTTCAACTATCGATGGGTTTTTTTCGTGTTTATCCATTGGATGAACCGATTGGTTCTGTTCTAAATGACATGAAATCCTAAGCCTAAATGAAAGGCAACAGCGGCGTTGAGTTCCGACCACTCAACACGCCAATGCCTCCTGAATTTAGAGAAAAGTAGGAAATGAAATGTATTAACACTAGGCTCCCCCTACCTGCCCATGCTACAAGCGGAATTCAGCGTGAAACTGAAAAAAAACCTTTAGACGATGAGCATACTAATTAAATGATATTCAGTGAATGACATTCCTTTAGATATTGATAGTAAATTAATGAACCAGATTGCGCCAGCTCTCGGCCCCGAATGATATCTAGAATAGGCGGCTTTGATTAAGTATTAACGTGCTAGTGGCGTGATCGATATTCTATTCTCTACGTATTTAGGTCGGCCACGTTGCGGTGCGTAGTGCAGGCACCTAGTAAATTTCGCTCTCACTTTCGTATCGCAATAGCGGGTGTGTACATGAAAACGAGATGAATGGGGCCCGACGGAGACCGTTCATTCTGAGTCCGTGATGTGGATTTCGTAAAATCAATGCGATGCTGCTAGCTAGTCGTCTCGGACCCGCGTGTCGTTGTGTTGTGCTTGGATAATGGCCGCCTCGCCTCGCTCGTCTGTAGCACGTCGGGGTGGTTGACCGCTTAACTGACTGACGTCTATTAGAATTACACTTGATATTAGCTGGTCAATACTCTTGGTGTGTACTGTAGTAATGGTGATTTGGCAGTTTTGTTGATTGCCTCTATAGTTTATTAATTGAGCGGAGTGGAGGCTTAACAATAGTTGTTGAGTCGCCAGGTGTATTGCATTTCTATTCGAATTTGAACGTTTTAAATGGTAACTAGCAACATCTGGTGTTTCGATATTATGGCTCTAATAGCTTATTAGTAATGAAAGAAATTGTTATCCGACTTAAAGTAAGATTAATATGAATAAATCTTTAATAACATATTAAATGAGGCGAGTCTTAGAGTAGACTCGAGGAAATGAAATATCTAATATTTTCATTTCTTCGCTCTGGCAACGACGTACATTGTGGTGTGGATTTTATCCACTCAATATACAATAGCTCCAGAATTCGGCCAAAAATGTGGAACGGAGTGTTTTAACATTAGGCCTGATAGGGACAGCCTACGCTGATGTGCGTGAGATGACAGCGTGAAGCTACAATAACATACTAAAAGATAAAAGCGAGTAAATCTTGCGTAGTAAATTGAACTCTCTTGAACATCATGCATTCATTCATTTATTTATTCATTCATACAATATGTAATGTTATAATGGGGTCGTTAAACCACGGTGACGTCATGTAATTGCCGGCCCCCTTTGCCCGTCCCCGGGAGCTGGAAATCAAAACGTCGGGAAACCTGTGTAGGTCAAGCCCATTGTCTCTGTGCCTTGCTAGACGGCCGTCAGACAGTCAGTGAAACACGTTGTGACTCATTCATTATTCATAATAAATAATGAGATTCAAAAGGTACCAACGACGAGCCATATTTAGTTTTATCTGTTTCTGTCACATTTCTTAAGATTTTGGCGATTTTGACTTGGATAACTAAAACGGTCCTATAAATGTAAAGGTCGTCGTACTTTAATTATTTTTTAGGGTGAATCTGAGAACCTAGTGTTAAGACACTCCGTTGCCATTAAGACGCTTTCGATCCCCACTTTCCCCGAACGGTGGAGGCACTGTTTGTTTAGTGGTGGAACTTGATGCCGCGTTTTGCCTTACCGCACGTTACCAGAGCTAGGAAATGAAAATATTAAGTATTTCATTTGCATGAGCGGGAATCGAACCCCACAACCATAGCGCTTACAATCGCGCACTTGCGCCCACAAGCGCCACGACTGTCCTCAAGTATTTATAGATTTATATTATTATCAACATGAATGTGTGGCAATGTGAATTAGTTACGTATTAATTACATAAATAATGTAATTACCGTTCAACCTTCGTAGTGCAAACGCTGTGACGTAACTTACATCGATGAACGTATTATATGAATGCGAAAGGGGCCATTGCCAAGGACCTCTGCCTGAACGCAGTCGGAAAGGTAAATGACTTTTATACATACATACATACATACAAATATATTTATATGTATGTTATGTTATACGTATAGTATACGTATCGAATTGTGGTCTATGAAACGATTTTAAAGTTTAAATGTCGGTCGATCAATTATGATTTTTTTTGTGTTTCATGCTGTTAGAGGCTATTCGTGGTACAAGGGTACACGTTTGTCTGTAAACGCGACGTGTTGTGGGTTCGATTCTCGCTCGAGGAAACGAAATATGTACTTAATATTTTTATTTCTTCGCTCTGAGTGTTCACCGGGCTCCGCCTCTGTTTGCCGTGCTACATGCGGAATACAGTGTGAAGCTGAAAAAAAAAGAATAATTTAGCTTGAAGGTTTCAGCAATGAAATAAAACACTAGAATCAAATAATTGGTGTTCAACAGAAAACCAAATTTTTCCTAATGGTATTGTTACTAATACTTATAGATGTGGATAGGAACACATTCCTATATTTTTGACTCATAACTTCACGCGGTATCCCGCACACAGCAGTCAGAGGAAAACTAGTGTTAAGACTACACAATTTAAACCGAAAATGCCACCTCCAAGATGGATAAATATTTTTAATCTCTGAGTTGTGGCGTACATAACGGGCGGGCGGTCTATACATTACAGTATATCTACGTCAAAGGTCACGACCGCCACTCTTATGTACCTACGCCAGATAGTATGTACCCAAAGGGAGTTCTTTATTGAACCCCGTCTTGGGTGGGAAAGGGGTCGCTTTATTAGGTCAGTAACACTTGTAATCCCTTTGTTTACACTTGTTGCGTGTGAGATGTGTCGATATTTTGATTTACGATTTAATTGACATTTGTTACAAATTAATGTCGACTATGGGAGTCAATTGCATATTTAATTTACTTATTGACTTCAGTTTCACGCCGTATCCCGCTTATATCAGAGTAGGCAGAGGGAATCTCGTATTACAAACACACAGTACTGACACCATGTTTCTCACTTTCCGCTGAAGTTTAATATAATACATTATAATTCAATCCCCTGAGAGGGAATCGAACCCACAACCGTTTGATCATTGCGTATATAACTGTAATTAGATAACGATTTGTCTTCGAAATTGTAAGTTTTAATAAGTATTCATAATTTATCATAATTATACATTGTCATTATCAAGTAGATACCAAATATACAAAGTTAGTAAAAAATATTTAATTTACAATATGCTACTTGTATAATTTGGGGCCAGTCGTCGGGGCGCAGCGGCACGAAGTGTGACTGTAAAACCGACTGGTGGTGGGTTCGATCTCCACTCGACGAGATGTTTACTTGAACGAACTTGACGAATATTTACTTAAAATTTATATTTCCATTTCTTCGCTATGGTGTCGAGGTTAAGCGCGGCGTTGAGTTCTGCCACTCAACACGCAATGCCTCCAGAATTCGGCAGAAAATGGGGAACGGAGTGTCCTAACACTAGTTCCCCTCAGGTGCCTACCCTGCTGTGTGCGGGATACACACAGCAGGGGGGTCTCGTTTAATCTGCATACACCTGTTGCCCAATCGCCTGCACCCAGCCCAGTACCGCGAGCTCGACGTTCGAAGTGCTGCGTCAGTGACGCCACGGACCGAAATAGCACCGTCGTAACCGACCGCATAACACGATGTTAATGTTGTTTCTATATATAGATATTTATAATTAAACACATACACACAAACACATTTTGTATGTATATATATATGTATATAGCTATTTACTAATAGGTGTACCGACTATTCGATGTGGCCGTCAGACGGTGACGCGTTCGAGTCGCATTTCGTCACAACACCCGATAATCGAATAATTATCTTTAAATTGTAGCGTATATTTGTGTTGTTTTTGTATAATATATGTATATTGACTAATGTTTGTATGTGTGTGTATGTGTGAGTGTTGTGTTGTATTTTCACATTGATTATCTTTATTATTATGTAAGGTCGATACGTGGGTGGTTGTGTTTACGTTATTGTGAATGAATTAATTATGAGTCTATTGTTAGTTTAATTAGGCCCATATTTATCAATCGCTTTCAAATCTGAGATCGATCTTGAAATGCCGTTTTCATAATATATGCAACATCTCAAGATCGAAAGGAAGAGATAAATATGTCGCATTTATCACATTTCGAATTTGTTTATAAAATTGAGTTTGAGTTGGAGATATTGTTTGGGTAAAGAGCGTGGCACGTGTCGTGTCGTCAAAGACCGGAACTGAGGATGTGATGAATACGGTTTACGTCCCATTGTTGATTCTCAAACCAACACAAAAAGTAAACCGGTCAGCGCGCCTTTTATAGTTTCTCGCAGTAGCTCACTGAAATAAAGTAATAATAGTAATAACATTCAATCCCGTCCTCATACGTTTCCTCCTTTTTTCTCTCAACAATACCAACCATTATGCGTCGGGTGTTTTTTTTTTTTTTTGTTTTGTTGTAGATACGCAAAGGGATAGCCCGACGGCATTTAATATGTAAAGGAAGGCAAGGTTACACTCACACAAGTGTACAGATGTAAGGTGCGCATGTAGTTGGGGGAATCCCCAACTTTTTACGTACACAATCAAAGAGTTATGTAATGTTTGCTCGTATCCGCCAGCGTGTACGGACCGCCACTTTTGTTTGTACGAATGTCGATATTATACATACATCACTGGCCTCCTGTATTAGTCATAGGTCATTAGCGTTTCTGCTATATATATATATATATATATATATATATATATACACTGTTTACATTTTGTAAATTTTTATATTGCTCTCGTGTCCTTGACAATATATGTATATGTATGTTATTCGAACTGATGAAATATTTGATACAGATTCGAAACACACGCGTCTAAGCGTCGTCGATATCGTTGTGTGTCTATATTTTTACGCAAATTTTATTTTTCGCATATTTCGTTTGTACGTATAAATGGAAGAGTTGTTATTAAAAGTCATGCCATTTAATTATAAAAAATACTTAGACAGTGGGTCTTTTCGTTGTACCTCGTGAATATCAAGGCAGAAGGAACCCAGTGTTAAAATCCTGCTTTCAAGATTTCATTGCGTTTTATTCATTCCTTTGAAAGGAAATTGAATCTACAGTCGTTGCGTTACTGTCAGTGACACTGCGCCACAACTACTTAAAAAATTGACATCTTAAATTTCATTAAACATAAAATAAATGTTGTGGCCAGCCGTGGCGCAGTGGCACATGCGGGGACTGCTGCATATGCGACAGGTTGAGGGTTTAAGGAAATAAGATATTTAATACATATTTATATTTCCTCGCTTTGGTAACGAGGCAAAACACTGCGTTGAGTTTCACCTCTCAACATGCAAAACCTCCATAATTCGGCGAATAGTGGGAAACGGAAGTATCTTAAAGGAATAGTGTCCTAACACTAGGTTCCCGTGTGTCTACCTTGCTATGTGCGAGATACACCAATAAACTTTTATAAAAAGAAATAACCACTTAAAACATCGCGCACATCCGATTTAAAAAAAGTATTTATCGATAATTTCCGCTCACAATAACAACACACACCCCTGTTCATTATGTCAGTTAATGACACAACAGTGATGCGAGTGACGCCGGCCCGCCGGAATCCGGTCGCATTCCTAACGGTTTGCACTTGCACTGGCGTTTGATGCAATGCGGTTGCGACGACCCAGAATATTATATCTAATTAAATATGCCCACCGACCGGTACACCCCCCCCCCCCATTCATGTACGGTTTATCGGTTATCATTATATTTAGGTTTGTTAGTGAAACGGGTTTTTTTTTGTTATTTTTTTTTTATTTAAGGTCATGAAAAGGATTTTAAGGAATTAATTTAGATTAGATTTTCAATGATCTGTGGACTTGTCTTGAGTTTCTTTTTAATTTTTTTTTTATATTTTGTCAATCGTTTATGTTTTGTGGTGTTTTTTTAATTTTTCAATAATTTGATGAGCCCTAAATATATAGGTGCTATTAAACTTTTTGTATTTTTATAAAGAAAACTTCTTAAGATAAAAAATTGAATTTGTTGTTTTTATAATATTTTAGTTAATGTTGTTAATACGAAAGTTCATATTTTTGGACTTTCTAGTCGGTCTTTTATGTCTGAGGATCTTTGTCAGCATTAGGGTTGCATCTGGAGCACATGATTTGCTCCACCGATTTCTATCCAGCGCGTCTCTCTTAACTGTATAAAACTTGGAAGATGGCGAGTCTATGACTTGATTGCTCCATCGTGATGGTGAACGACCAAGCAATCTTTTGTCTTCGGTGTTTCCAACCACAGGCTTTTTCCAGGCTGCCATTGCTTCTGCGCACTGTAGACGAACTATCAAATATTTTTAGACACTTATGACTAAACCACGTAAAAATAGGTAAATAAACTAGATATATAACTACACAATAAAGGCATACGATATTATACTATGATAAAATGGTTAGCACATAATATCTATTAATAAAATATATATCTAGAGGATTACTAATATTCAATAAAAAAAATGTCTTAATTTTTCCTAAACATTAAGTGATATTCATTAGTTATTTCGTAATATTTCTTACCTAAATGTTAAAATTCTGTAATATCATTAATTAAAAGGGTTTTTATTATTTTACAACAACAAAAACTGTTTTTTGTATTTCAAATAAATCCAACAACTCTGTAAGAGTTATAACTGTACAAATATACCGGAATAAGTTTATAAATGTACTAACTACAAAGGCCGCTTCCCCTTCTGATCCCGAAACCTAACAAAATCCTCCGGTCCATTAAACAAATCTTTACGAGTCTCTCGGAGAAGCCTCGGTTGTAAGGCAATAGGTCAATGCTACTTTTGGTCCAATTTATTCATAGTTTTATGAGCTATAAGAGCGCAGCCATACATATTGTGTTTATACTATTTAAAGAACAATTTAGCCGAATTCGGTCGTTTCGCTTTGAAATAGGTCAATAAATTGTCGTAACGTTACATTGATCGAAATGCATTGTTCTCTCTCACATAATAGATAGAGCGGGTGCGTGTAGAGCCGGCGTAGGTGCGTATCGGGCGGCGGTGTGCGCGAGCTGCGCACCTATCGCCTACCCGCGGGTCAATTACTGCATAAATCAATACGGATGTCGCCCCGTGCGGCGGCTCTTTGTTCCGACCGGCTGGAGATACAGAGAGTCTCAGCGGTTCCAGCTCCGTCCGGAGAACTCGCTGAGGTATCGCGGGGTCGGATGATTACTTATTAACGTGGGTGGAGGCTGGTGGCGCGGGCGGGCCGCGCGGAGTCGCCCGCGATCGATGCCGCGTCCGCCAATGGCGCGCGCCGCCCCGCCCGCGCCCCGCCGCACGCAACCCTCGCCACCGCCACCCCTCCTCCTCCACACCGCCCTCATAAATCATACAATCCTCCATAAAACACCCTGATGTTTGTAAAAATGTAAGTCTAATTGGCGGACAAACTCCTCGTGTCTGCCGGCCTCGATGCCACTGAGGCTTTCAGCCGTCCTCTCCAGATGTAAAACATTCGATCAAAGGGTGCCGACCGGTTCTCGTTCTCGGGGCTCGTTTGCCTCGCAGCGCAGCTCGTACGGAATAATTGAATTTCCATCATAGAACAAAATGAGAGCTGAAAACTGAAACGGGCGGCATTGTTGGCGCAGCGAATTACTTTGGCCGTCGATTATTTAGATGCTCGATACCTATCTGAAAATTGATATTACATTAGCTTGTTTTTGCAGCCACTGGTGAAGCTAAAATATTTTTTGTAAAGGGATTTTTTTTTTACAGGAAAATGAGAATTGGAAGAATTATTCACTAGACCACCCCGCTCCGCGGCTCCGCCCGCTTGAAGTACATAATTATTAATTTACTAATCTGCTTTACGTTCGTTTTCTAATAAACATATAATTTTTATTACCTTTGTATACCTATATTGAAAAGCAAAATTTCAGTCTATTCAATAAAACAATTATTTAAATAATTTTTTTTTGAATAATATTCTTTAAAACAATATAACTTTTTATTTCTAAACTGATTGAAATAAAACAAAAACTTAATATTAAGGGAAGCTTCTTATAATACAATAGTGAAAATTGCAATGAAATCTAAAATGAAAGTATTATACACCACCAATAACATTTTGTTCTATATCTGTGCACAGACACCACTCTGTTACGATTTTATTATAAGTAAAAAATGATAACATTTCCACGTCAACGGTATAGGGACCAGCTTTAACATTAATCATATTATTATTTGTAATCTAGGTATTGGTAGGCATAAGGAATCTAGTGTTAAGATACTCCGTTCCCCACTTTCCGCCAAGTTTTGGAGGTATTGCACGTTGAGTGGCGGAATTCAACGCCGCGCTTTGCCTCGACACCAGAGCGAAGAAATGAAAATATAAATGTAAATAAATATTTCACTCGAAAAAGTGGGGATCGAACCCACAACCAGTCGATTTTACAGTCACAATTTATGCCCCTGCGCCACGACTGCGTCGAATACGATCATATTATAAACACATTAAAATACTAATCATTTGTTAACATTAGAAAGAGCTCACATAATATTATTTATTTATTCTTAATTTTATAATGTTTTTCCACTTCTAGCATTTCGCTTGAAACTTGTCTTCTTCTAGTATTAAAATCGTTTCAGTACCAAAACAAGGTGTCGTTATGTAAACTAAACTTATCTATTGTATTATTTATGAAATTTTATTGAATAATATTTTGAATATTTTAAGTTTTGTTGAGCTTAAACTCGTCTTCCGAACTTTCTTTTATCCTTATTAGCCTCCACAATTATTTCCAATAAACAAACTGCTATGATTAAATTTTTTTGCCATAATTAATAGTGGGTAGTTAGTTATATTTTAAAAAATATCAGCAAGACCTAGCTAGGTTTAAACTTTTCTTGCATGAATTTTTATTTTGCTATAAACTTCTACAAAAGTTAAAATTCTTTATCGAAATAATATTAATATATCATACACATAATGTAAATCCTGATCACTGTCTTTTTGTAAAACTCGCAAAACGTAACATTTTTTTTTCATGATATCCAACAAAAGCTATAAATAATATAAAACATGTAACCGTGGCCTTTTTGCAATCATTTATTTTTATGATTATGCAAAATATATTAAGGCAGGTTACTTTTTCAACCCAAACAGATATATTGCAGTATGCTAGTTGGCGGATCCTAACGCCGTATTTCGTCTAAATGAAGGGATGAATAGTTTCAAAATTAAAACGTCGGCTTAGAACGTGTAGTTTTTTTACACTGCTACTATTTTCTTTAATAGGCTGTGTTAGCAGGGTTTACAATCTAAGCAAACGAAATTCTGACACAGTAATGTTTTAGTAATGCCTTTATAAATATCAATGATATTAACAAATCTTATTTTAATGATTATATTTTACCATATGTTTATATTTTAATTGAAATTTTCTTTATTTATTCCATATGCCTATATCTTAATTAAAAATTTCTTTATGAATTTGCTTTAGTTGAAAGCTAAATTTGATTAGATTTTTTTTATTTAACTACTACTTTAATATTTTGTATTTTTTTTCTAATGACCTAATGTGATGCATACCAGTGCAGAAAAAGATTATATCTTTTTAGAAAATATATAAAAATTAATAAAATAGTCAAGAAAATTCTTTCCAAAGTGTGGAATAACACTTGAAAAATGTAAAAAAGTTTCTTTGCTGACTATATGCAATTAATCATCATAAACTTGCTATCAATTTATTACTTATTTTAGTACTAAATTAAATACCAAGAGGGTACAATATTAACTAACTAATTTAGTTGTTTTTATCTAACATATAATATTGCCTTAATTTGTTCTTGTTCTTAACTTCTATATAAAAGGTCAAGCAGTAGTGAGTTAGGGGAACCAAATATAACCACAATAAATATGAATAGACAAATGAATATCTTCCGGCTTTCTTCAACTACTTTATTCGCTTTAAAAGAAAACAAAAAACAAATAATTCTAAATTACAAATTGTTGCTATTGTTAAGTGACCCTAATTATCACAAGTGGAATTGGAATTGGAAATGCTAAATAAAATTGTAGACAGATCGAAGTGGAAATCGAACCCACAACCTGTCGCTTCTCTCTCTCTCTCTTGCTTCACGACCGGCCTCCATTATTGATTAATTAAAATCTGATTAACAACACAATCTTTGTTTTCAGCCGCCGCGAGGGTACGGAGGCCCGCCGTACGGCGCTGGCGCCCCTGGCGGGCCGCAGCAGCCGCCGGGCGCGTACGGCCCGCCGGGCTCCTATCCGCCCAGGTATCCGCCACCGCCGGGACATCCTGGCGCACCCAACTCGCGTCCGCCCTTCTCGCCACACCAGGTTTGTCTTGCTATGTTTAATGGTACACTTTTAGATTGTTGATAAGCATTTGTTATAATTATATATGTCTTTATTGGATTTTGTAATAAAAATAAGTATATAGGTAACAGAGCAATTCTGTTATAAAACCGTTAGTCTAGGAAAATGTGTCTTTGCTCCTGAATAGATACGTAATTTTAAATATAGGTATAATTTGAACTAGACGCTAAGTTAACTACTGGTTTATAGAACAGAATAAATTAGGTAAATTACCTTTTTATATAGTTATTTGTAAATAAATATAATATGAAAATACGATATAGTAGAAAGAAAAATTAATTATGTATTATAATTGTTTTAAATAAATTTTAAAAAATCTGTCCTCATAGAACGTTATCCGTTAAATTCTATTTTAAATCGCGTCTTGAACGTATCTTGAAAGATTTTATTTAGTCTGAGCTTACAAGAGACTACAATTTAAACGTTTACAGTTCGTTCTGTTGTAGCTTTTTGTTTTAAAAGATTTCTTTTTGTTGTTTTAACAATTTGACCTTTTGATTATAACTGAGCATTTTAATGAATGGTTTCTTTAAAGTCTACAAGACTCTGACATACAAATAATCTTTCATAACAATCTTTTTAATGTCTTCATAAAGATTTTTTTGTAATTTACGAGTATATTTTTTGTAATATAATGAAGAGGTAATTAAAATTAAAAAAAATAATTTGAGACCAGTCGTGTCGTAGGGGCACAAAGTGTGACTGTTAAACCGACTGGTTGTGGGTTCGATCCCCACTCCAGGAGATGAAATATTTACTTAAATGTATATTTCCATTTCTTCGCTCTGGTGTCGAAGACAAGTGGCGTTGAGTTCTGTCACTCAACACAAAGTGAGGAACGGAGTGTCTTAACACTAGGTTCCCTCTGCCTACTGCAGTGTGCGGGATACAACTAGCTGTGTAAACAATCTTATTAATGTCTTCATAAAGATTTTTTTAAATTTACGAGTATATTTTTTTGTAATATAATGAAGAGGTAATTAAAATACGTACTTAATTAGGGTAATCTTTAAATATTTCCACATTGGAATAGCATTTTATATAATAGCTACGATTTGATGATAAATTACAGGTTTAAAATTCAACAGGGGTGTGCGAACTTCATTACGAAATTAACATATATAAAACACGTTAATGTTAAATAATGTGGTAGGTTAATTAAAATTATGCCATAATACCAGTTATAGCATTAACTAATAAATTCACCATACAAAAATAGGGGCCAGTCGTGGCGCACAAAGTGTGACTGTAAAATCGACTGGTTGTGGGTTCGATCCCCACTCGAGAAAATGAAATATTTATTTACGTTTATATTTTCATTTCTTCGCTCTGGTGTTGATGCAAAGCGCGGCGTTGAGTTCCGCCACTCAACACGTAAGGCCTCCAGAACTTGGCGGAAAGTGGGGAACGGAGTATCCTAACACTAGGTTTCCTCTACCTACTCTGCTGAGTGCGGTATACAGCGTGAAGCTGATTTGATTTTTTTACATCTCAATATTATTTATTTTAAATACGAATTACATTTTTTTTCTACACAAACGAAAACTTTGAAAACTTATATTTAAAATAAATAAAAAAAACAGGCCTAATGTCTATTTTCTTTATAGAGTAGATATTTCTATTTACATATATCCCGAAAACAAAAACAGAACACATAAAACTTGGATTTATATGTAAATCCTGTACCTGTCTGTCTGTCAAGACTATTTTCCACTTGATTGCGAAAAATTCCAAAGTGAAATTAATATTATATACATTTGCAGTCCCTTGGAGCATAAAAAGAACTTGACGCAATCGAAAGATATAAGCGTTTCGTTTTTTCTACTTTCTGTATGAAAACCGTCACGTAATTAAAACCTACAGGGTAGTTCTCGTGGACTTACGTGGATTATTAAATGTGGTAAGAACTGAGAACTTGCAGTACAAATAATGAAAAAATGGAAATTTGTGGGTATATGACATAAAAATCCATTACAAACTTATATTTGTAGTTTATTTCATGCAAAATGTGCATACGCTGACAAACTGGTAAACTTGTTACAACTTTTATAAATTATACTTCCCGTTGACGTACAACAATGAAATTATTACGGAACTCTCAGTGAGCAAATCATACTCGCACTTGACTGGTTTTAATTTATTACTTAAAAAAATATTAAATATGTAAAAGATATCAAATTCATTCACTATTTAATTTATAATATGACAATTAATCTTTACTTTAGGTATTTTCTATTACAATGAACGTTTTAAATTTAATATTATTTATTAATAACTATATTGTATATAACAATACCCTTTCATAAGGTGTAAAGTACAAAAATAGCTTAAAACACTCCCATATACATAGACGTCGTATTACAAGATTCATATTCAAGTCCGAAACTAGAGAGCCTCGAACGCTTCTCAGAATCGTTGAGCTGGCGGCACGGCGGCGCGTCGCAGCCTCATCCACTCACGTGAACATAAATGCTCTATCATACTTTCAACTTTGCTACGGAAACATCAGCTTTATCTCTTAATGTGTAAAGCGTATTTCCCTTTGAACGACGCAACGCTCGAATGACGTAAGCCACTCTGCGCGCTCGCTGACGTAAGCTCGTTGTGCAACGAAGCCCGAGGTACGTTTTTGAAGCGGTGTTGGCTGTTGGAGCGAACTCGCTTAGAAATCGGTGTTGAGAAATGTACTGACAGTAAGCGCAAGGTCGCTTTGAACCCGTAGCCTGCGGCTAAATAGCTTAAAATACTAGCCTCCATCATAATACCATACTATCGTTGCTTCGTACTTTGCTATCGACCTTCTCGTTCCGCAGTGAGAGACTAACAATTTTCATAATAGGTACATACTGCATTGAGATAATAGTTAGTTCTAAGTGGAAAAATTTTATTGCCTGCGCCTCGTTGTGCCACGTTACTACAGTTATTTAAAAAATGGTGTAGCTATGTGTTTGTGAACTTTGGAGTTAACTTTGTTTCAATTAATGAGATGTTATTTATGTTGATTTGTTATTGGTTATTATAATAGGATAGGATTATTACACAAAAAAATTAATCAGTTTCACGCTGTATCACGCACACAGCAGGATAGGCAGGGAACCTATTATTAAGACACTCCGTTTCCCACTTTCCGCTAAATAATGTTTCCGCCGATAATTCATAACTTAGATTTTTTTTGGTATACTTACCTATTAATCAAAATAAATTAAAAGGTCGATGTTGCTGTTAATCCTTTATTATATTACTTATTTAATGAAAGTTTAGACGATCTTTATAATATGATTTCTAAGGATTTTTGTACTTGTTATTCTATATATTAAACTTTCGAATCGTTAGGTAAAACCAAAAAAAAATGTTAAAATATCTTTTAATATTTGCCTTGTTTAGAATTTAAGGCTTTCATTTCAGCAGTGGCGTCTAAAAAATCGTAAATAATTAATAAATTAATGGTACATATGTAAACGTACAGGCCATAATACAGGCATCACAATTTTGTACCAGGCCGGCTCCGCTCTAAATTGGCGGACACGACAGGCACTACGACGACTTATAAAATATGATTAGGATTACGATCTTAGGTTTTTATATTTTTTCATGTTATTTTATATTGTATATACAGGTACATACCCACCGACCTACAAAGAACGTTAATTTCGAAAAAAAATGATTTATCAATTTTTTTTATTTTAATTAAAAAAAACTGTTAGCATATTTTTTATATTTGCCCTGTTTATTATTAGATGCTTCCATTTTTGAGCTAAAAACTCTCGTAAATATTATAATATTATGTAAAAACGTACAGGCCCCATAATACGGGCGTCGTAAGTTTGTACCACACCAGCTCCGCTCTAAATTGCTGGACGGACGGACGGACACGACAGGCACTACGACGACTTAAAAATTAAAAGCTTTTAAGTTTCACATTTACGACGCGCCCGCGCTGTTACCCAATTTGTTGTGGACAAAGTTTCATATCACATATATTTCATTCAGTAATAATATATTGGGATATATTTTTAGTAGGTATTATATGAAATCTATGAGCCTTTTAGTGGAGTGGCTTGCGATTGTAAACGCGACTGGTTGTGGATTCGGTTCTTATTCGAGTAAATTAAATATTTTCGTTTTTTCTCTGTGGTAACGAGCGAAAGCGTTTTTTTTTTGGATTGTTGTTAATACTTATAGTTATTATGTGATTTGACATTGTGGCTGAAAGAGTTATTATTGAATTGGTACGACCTTAATGTAATAATAAATATTTTTATATATTATAATATAACATGTTAAAGTGGTCAGTCGTGAGGCAGGGGCACTAAGTGCGGCTGTAAACGCGATTGGTTTTGGGTTGGATCCCCAATCGAAGAAATGAAATATTCATTTAAATTTTTATTTTCATTTCTTCGCTCTGGTGTCGAGGCAAAGCGTGACGTTTAGTTTCGCCACTCCACGCGCAATGTCTCAAGAATTCGGCGGAAAGTGGGTAACGAAGTGTCTTAGCACTAGGTTACCTCCGTCTATTCTGCTGTGTGTGGGATGCAGCGTTATGCTGATAAAAAAAATAAAATGTTAAAGTTAAGAGTGCGCTATTTATCTTTATGCATGTCTTGCATTCGGAAACATGAAGTTATGAAAAAGTTTGTAAGACACCACTCCTCTCCGGAAAGTAAAATGAGTTTTACTAAACGGAATTAGACCAACTGAGCTACAATAGCGTTCATGTAATAACTAAATATAGTCCAAATTAAAAGTTTCTTGGAGCGCCCAGGTTGTTAGTTATAGGTAATTTAGGAAAATGTACAGCTTTATGTATTGTTTTTAATATTATTTTGTTATAACTTAAATTTTCCGCATTCTATCTTATTGATATGATAATATTTGTTAATTTAAAATTTAAAAGTTATCTTTTTTCAATGCATTTTCCGTTGTGCTATTTGTGTCATGTCTATCTTTTTACTTTTACATGTAATATCTTTTTTATAATCTTTCATCGTAGTGACAATATTGTGAGAAGATATTATTAATATTTTGTAACATTTTAGTATATACTTGAATAAAATATCTTTAAGCACTCATTATATAAAGAAGAAATGAAAATATATATTTAAATAAATATTTAATTTTCTCAAGTGGAGTTCGAACCTACGTCCAGTCGCGTATACATTCACACACTTGTGCCACTGCACTACGACTGGCCTGTATATAATGTTTTTGATAAAGTTATACTGTAACCGGTTATTAAACAATAAATCTTGTTAGATTTATCATCTGATATCTTTATGTCTCAATTAAAGTATCATACTCAACATACATACATACATGGTAGTTATACGACATGACATTTATCTTGATTAATTCGAAGTTCATACAAAAATATAAAAATTTTTATTCATACATCCATGTAAAAAGTTAAAGGTTATAAATCTAATACTTTTAATTGATCTTATAACATATTCAATCATATTAATATTACTGTTTTAAATGTTTATGTTCATTTGTAATCAGCTTCACGCTGTATCCCGCACACAGCAGGGTAGGCAGAGGGAACCTAATGTTAAGACACTCCATTCCCCACTTTCTGCTGAATTTTGGAGGCATTGCGTGTTGAGTGGCAGAACTCAACGCCGCGTAGTATACATTAGTAACAGTTATATTAGCGGTATTGGATAAATAAAATGCAATAGTTGATGTATAAGAATGGTCATACAACTTAATCACTGCTTATTTTAATGGCGTCAATAAGTCATTTCGTTGGAGGACAGGCGTGTGACTGTGTGCGCAATAGGTTGTAGGTTCGATTACCATTCAAGAAAATGAAATATTTAATATCTAGAATTTAACAGTAGGTTCCCTCTGCGTATACCGGCATACAGCGTAAAGGTTTAGAATTCCGCGGAAAGTGGGGAACGGAAGAGTTCCCTTTCTCCGGTTTGGAGTATTAACACTAGTTTCCCAGATTCCATCTGCTTACCGTGCTACGTGTAGAATATGACATATACCGTAAAATATTATATATATATTCGAAACTGAAGAAGAAGCAACTGCCTAACTATTGCCTAATATATTATTCCTGAACGATCTCATTATGATTAAATTTCCGCAATATTCTCCAGTAAATGGCGGAAAAACTGGTACATGGTAACATACTATACGAATTTTATTTAATTTATAATTTAACTAAAATTCGCAATAATTTTTAATAAATATAGAATTTTCTTAATTGGGTTTTTAATTTTTATAATAAGAGGATGTCGTGGCGCTGGAGTACAAAAGTGTGACTGTAACGCGACAGTTGTGAGTTCGATAACACTAGGTTCCCTCTGCGTACCCTGCTGTGTGCGGTATGCAGCGTGAAGCTGGTTACATTTTTTTATAATGACTGTGATAGTAATATTAGTTTGACCTATTTATGAAATTTTGTATTCACTGTTGTTGATATATTATATTAGAAAAATAAACCAGTTTTCTATTTTTTATTGTTAAAATATGCAAAATAATCCACATCCTTATGATTTATACTATTTTATTTAATAATATTTATTTTAAGATGTTTTTATTTTGGAATGTTTATGAAATTGTCACTGCTGATTGTATAAAAACTCAAAATTTTTCACATTATACTATTCAAATTTGACTATATTGCAGGAAATTGATGCATATAATAATATGAAAAGTATTATGTTTTATTTTTGAAATTAGAATATTTAATAATAAATTTAAGTTATTAAAATAAAATAAACCTTAGAGCATTGTAACAAAAATATATTTAACAAAATATACGAATTTATTTTTTTAATAAAATATTCAG
The DNA here is from genome assembly GCA_013421005.1 of Heliconius erato x Heliconius himera. Lineage (NCBI taxonomy): Eukaryota > Metazoa > Arthropoda > Insecta > Lepidoptera > Nymphalidae > Heliconius > Heliconius erato x Heliconius himera. Next base: position 124,309 of record JAATLQ010002231.1, read on the forward strand.
AAACTTGTGACGTACATTGTCGTTATGCATTTTTCATCTATTTAAATGTGTTGCAAAATACCGAGTGGACAAACTCAACTATTTACTTCATGTAACTAAGTCACAGTTAGATGAAGTCAATTGTTGGATTTAGAAGCTAAATATTAGAGAAATCGAACCCATAACCTTAACATTCAGAGAAGTTTTGTGTCATGCCAGTATTACTAATTTTAAACCTATAGTACATAAATATATTGTAAAGTGTTTCAAAGCACCTACTTATTCAAACATTCTGTGCAACACACTGGTTCCCAACCAGTGGTCCTGCAAAAGCCTAATAAATATGGTCCGCGAACGACTTTAATTTAATGATTTGGGATGGTGAGGCGAAGTTTTTGTTTGATTATTACAGTTAATTTTTATTATACTTACAAGCTAGTGGTCCCTGCTACCAAGAATGCTATATAAGTGGTCCTTGATCAAGAAAAGATTAGGAACCCATGATGTAACACATAAAAAAATTTTGGTTTATCAATTTCTATGGTGTGATTGCAAAATGGTACCTAAGTGATTTATAGACAATGAAGGTGTAGGGTGACCACCGCCCCTCTACAGTAAAGGCTGTCTGTCAGAGTTTACGGGCACCCCCACACTCCTATCAGTTTAGCTTTGAAACCATATCATTTGTGATTGTGGAATTAACTGGGTTAATAAACATAGCATTAATTAGGTATGCACGCTTTAGATTGTGTGAAAACGAAATGGATAGCTACTCTATGGAGGTTTAGATTAAGAAAGATATACAAGATTAATATCTTCTTTTACGTGTGTTTTACTTGTAAAGACAAATGGGTAAACAGAGCATGGCGTTGTGATATTTTTATAATTATAATAAAGTAAATGAGGAGGCCGTCGTGGTGCAGAGGCACAAACGCGACAGTTGCGAGTTTGATCATCACTCGGAGGAATTTATTAATATTTGCATTTCTTCGCTCTGGCACTATGGCAAAAGCCTGGCGTTGAGTTCCGTCACTTAACACATAATGCCTAGAAAAATTTAAATTATTTCCGCCGGAAAGTCGGGGACGGAGTAAAGACATCCCGCTACTAGGTTCCTTCTGCCTACCCTGCTATTTGCGGGATACAGCGTGAATCTGATTTAAAAAAGTAAATGTTCCCTATACGTAAGTTTTTATATTCTATACATGTAAAAGTAAGGTTTCAACAAATCTATTTTTAGGGCCTTATTTTATATAAATTCGTTTTGAATATATTTATTTGCTATATAACTATCACATAAGATATATTGGCTCTGAGCATATTATAACAACTTCTACCACGGCAACCACCGCATCGAAATAGGTAATAAAAATGTTTAGAAACTAGAAATCTGAAACATAAATGTTATAATATTATAATCAATTACACCTATATCAAATATCCTTAATATACTTTTTCTTTTTTTTGCCATTAAGTTTTCTGCACGATGCAAAACATCATGTAGATTCGTATCGTAGTTTATTATATTAGGAGACATATTCAAATACGAATATGGAATTCTAAATTTTAGAATTAGTTTTTATATTGTACTGATGCTGTTTTAAAAGAATGTGATAAATTTAAAAAATATATGTACCTCCTATCTTACCTGTACTTAGATTACTTGTTTTATCAGCTTCACGCTGTATCCCGCACACAGCAGGGTAGGCAGAGGAAACCTAGCGTTAAGACACTCCGTTCCCCACTTTCTGCCAAATTCTGGAGGCATTGCGTGTTGAGTGGCAGAACTCAACGCCGCGCTTAGTTTTGACACCAGAGCGAAGAAATGGAAATATAAATTTAAGTAAATATTTAATCTTCTCGAGTGGGGATCGAACCCACAACCAGTCGGTTTTACAGTTAAGTGTACTTAGACTACTTTCTACTATAATCTTAATAAACAGAATAAGTAACTTTGTATCCACACTATAAGAGCTGTCAACAACTTACATAAATTGTATCTTTATGCACACATTGTTATCAAATATTTGAAGACAAAAAATTATATAACCAAGCATACTCTTCTATTTTATATAAAAAATAAATAAATTATGTATTTATAAGTATATTTTGTTTATAAAAGTTCAATTTGTATATTTATAAGAATACACGACAAACAGACGATCAAGAAAAGAGACTTAAATGATACGTCGTCGCGGCTTGTGCGACATGTCATTATGTACTGTAACAATAAAATTATACCTCTCAACTGACATCAGCCGAGGTGGTCTCATGGAATCTAGTTAGATAGCTGACTTTGAAGAGTATAGAGGTTCATATTTTTTGTGCACGAATATATTCTATGATGATAGGAAAGTTTAAACTTCACACTGGCTGTGGGATACGAGAGAGAAATAATGCGTCATTGTAATTTAAAATTTTTACATAATTTTAAAGAAGAACAAGATCAAAATGAGGCAGAACTAATCACTGAATCATCAAGACAGTCAATTGATTAAAAATTTATTAAAACACAAAAGTTTAAGTTTGGGAAAACATGAACTTTGAAAATGTATTAGATTTTGAATAAACATTGTTTGAATGTTTTGAAGAGTAAACTTGTGTACTTGTTGGTCTCGATTCCGTCTCAAGATGAGGATAGGTAGTTAGTTAGGCAGATGTTGAGAGCGAGTGTCGCGGGCTGAGGATCCGGGCCGCATCCGAGTGCAATGAATGCGACGACGGTTTCAAGGGCGCGCCTCAGGTGATGACGTACGATACGCGCACCCCACAGCCGCCCACCGCTCCCGCGGGTGTTCCGGCACCCACCTAATAATGCACGTCTGCGCCCTGTCTGCCGCGTCCGAACCCGGTGCAACCTTGAGTGCCACGAGACCCTCTCTCCGCATTGTAAATGACTGCTATACTTAACCATTCATACGCACCTGATCTCATTTCTGAAACACTTGACTAAAGTTACAATATATTACCAAATTTCCCAACAGTTGTCCTTGAAATTATAAAATTTTTCATGTATCCTAATTGTATCATAAATGTCATAAATGTATTTTGACATCTATCAACATGTTCTCAAATTAGTTGCTATTATGTGATAGTTGAAAACGAGCATAAATTTAGTAGTTCAAGTTTATAGTTTAGTATTAGTTGGTTAGAGTTAATAACCTTCTAATTATCATAATAATAGTGAAGTTGAATAGGCAGGGTGGCGGCCTCGTCAGCTGACTGAAAATGAAAGTAAACAGAACTCGGTCAAAGGGTTTGTACTCACCTACCCGCAATATTTATGTGGGTACGGGGGAGGATACCCACACCCCATCCAGTCACCCTCCTTTGATGGATTGGTTGGCGACCGGCGCGGATGGTTCCACTGAAACACAGCCAAACTCCACAAGCAAGCGTTAGTCCCGATTTCCTGCTACCTCGTAGCGACAAACTTTTACCCCCGAATTATTATTCAGTGAAAGTTCTTGGTTTTCTTTGTATTTTGTTTTGGTTGTGCCTGCCACCCCCCACCCTCAACTCCCACCCCACCCGCGCTCCTTCAAAGCTATTCCAGTGACACGATTGTTAAATAATACTCGTAAAGGTTCAATCTGAAGATTACGATGCGATACAATCTTTTATTGCCGTTCTACTGCAGTTTACATCTCTACAACACTGTAAACATTGTCCTCGATACCTGTAATGCTAGTCCTTGGATTTTATATCTCGTCGTCGTCGATTGTCTTAACGGCAAAGCGGCTGTTGTATACGATAAGTAATTAATAGGTTTGAGTTTTACTGTCGAATAAGGCGTAGAGTCGTGTCTAATTACATAGCGATAGCCCCTCGGGCGGTACTCGCTCAGTGTATAATGTTCGGTACTCTCTCGCTGATTAGAACGTTGCTTCAAATCGAATTTCGATATCTCGTAAAGCCTATTTATTATGTTTTTCAGGAATGTTTATTGTGTAAAATTGTATGGTATTAACTAACATTAATTTGATGCCGTTCTGGCGCAGAGGCCCAAGGGCGTTATTGTAACGCGACGGTTGTGTGTTCGATCCCCACTCGAGGTAATGAATTCTTAATGTTTTCTTCGCTCTGGCATCAACGCAAAAGCTCGGCGTTGAGTTCCGCCACTCAACACATAATGCCTCGAAAAATTGGTCGGAAAATGGGAAACGGAGTGTCTTAACACAAGGTTTCATCTGCCTATCCTGTTGTAAGCGGGATACAGCGTGAAGCTGATTTAATTTAACATCAATTTAATCCCACGCAAGACAGTTGCATATATTAATATGTAATAATTATTAAGTTGTAACATTGATATTGAAATGAGTAACTGTTGATATTCTTACCGGCTCTTCTCAACAGAATTGTCTTCGGGTCAATGGTAGCTTTTCCAAATTTTTGAATTTGTAATTATTCTGCAGTTTTATGACATGCTGGGTTATTTGTATTGATACTTACAAAGTTAATATATTATTCTTGAGCTTTTAAGTGAAAAAGATCAGTCCGTCAATTTTTTGAGTAAAAACCGGCAAAATTTAATCTGAAAAATTAATTTTAATTAATGATCATAACATAACATAAAAAGATAAGAGATATCTGTTGAGCACACTGTTAAGCCAGAAGCTAGTTGGATATATCTAATAAAATATAAATATATTTGATTACAAAGTTAGTCGATCCCATTATTTCAAATTAGTGAAATATTTTTAAATGAAAATATAAATTTAAGTAAATATTTCATCTCCTCGAGTTGGGATCGAACCCACAACCAGTCGATTTTGCAGTCACCCACAACCAGTCGGTTTTGCAGTCACATTTTGTGCCGCTGCGCCACGACTGGCCTCAAATTTCTTATTCGGGCCTTATTTCAAATTAGTGATATAATTTGTGTTTACATTTTATTTACATAGTGTTATCATAATCTTTGTCAAGTATTTATTAGCATCGCTATCGCGGCGTAGATATGTGATTCAACAATATAATTGAGTATTCGCCGTGACGTAACAAAAGGTCGTGAACTCGTAATGTTTCATAATCAATTATCGTAGTGGAATAAGGGAAAACACAAAAAGTAAATGACTCGTCTCGTCCTTGGCTTTGACTTTGACTTGTAAATCAAATCAGGGTGACGTGACGTTATCAACTTTGGTGTTTTAATTTCGTTTACGTTTTAGCTGATCTGAATGATTTTGAGATCACTTTGTTGTTAATTCGTATTGATAAGTGGGTTTAGATTGTTATTATATTTTATTATTTTACATGATTGGCATACGAAGGCCTATCGTGGCACAACGGCACTAGTGTGTGACTGGTGCGAGGGAATGAAATGTTTAATATTTTTATTTCTTACCTGTGGTGTTGAGGCAAAGCGCGGCCTCGAGTATCGCCACTCAACGCGCAATGCCTCCAGAATTAAGCGGAAAATAGGGGACAGAAATGTCTTCATAGGAACGGAGTGTCTTAACACTAGGTTTAACACGTTCCCTCTACCCTGCTGCGGGATACAGCGTAAAGCTAAAAATAAATTTACATTCAGATGATATTTGCTTAGTTCGAAAACGTTGAGTGTCAGCACTTCTAATACGTAACTATTGTATCTCGTTAAAACGAACCATTGAAGTTCACAATAGCCGATACAATACCGGTTTCATATCGAAGTGGAGTGGCCGGGGTGTAGTGTTTACATCCTAGAAACGTGACGCGGAAAGCGGTCGTGGAGTGAAAGCATCCGACGATTAATGCAATAAGTCCGCGAGAACTGTGTCGAGGACGTCTCGACGGTAATGGATGAACTAGGTTCGATTATATTTGAACGAATTGTGGAGGATTAGTTGTTATAAGATCGATAGTGGATAGGCCATTCGTGTTGCAAGAGGCTCAAGTGTTTGATTGTAAGCGCGGCTGGATGTGGGGTCGATCTCCACTCGAGGAGATTAAATATTTATTTTAATTTATATTTTCATTTCTTTGTGCTGGTGTTGCGGCATAGCGCGACGTTGAGTAGCGCCACTCAACACGCAATGCCTTTAGAATTCGGGTGAAATTGGGAGCAGAGTGTCTTAATACTAGGTACTCCTTTGCCCGCCCTGCTGTGTGCGGGATAAAGCGTGAAGCTCACAAACTGATAGAAGATTCGCTTTGATATGACGTAACTCGTCATATTTTGAAATAAATTGGTTCTGTAATTACACGCACGACACTATCTGCATATGTGCATACATGTCATATATGCCTCCTAGGGCCTCCCCCTCTTGGTGAACACGTGTAGGCAGGCAATCCAGACGTGCCGTGGAGCATCATCACGAATTAACGTTTGTGATACACGATTGCAAGGATAGGTATAATAATTTATGTATTTTTTCTTTATATGAGTAAGGACTGGAATGTTAAAAACATGAGAAAGCTTATTAGGTAAATTGTGTATGTTGTGGCGCGACAAGTTGTGAGTTCAAGTCCCACTCGAGGGACTGGAATATTTAATATTTTCATTTCTTCGCTCTGATAACTAGGCAAAGCGCGGCGTTGAGTTGCGCCACTCAACACGCAATGCCTCCAGAATTCGGAAACAGCAGAAAGTGTCTGAATGGGGAACGGAGTGTCTAAATCAATTATTATTAAGACACTACATAACAGATAGCTGAGAGCCTATTGCCTGCTTCCCTCTACCCAACCTGCTATGTGCGGGATACAGCGTGAAGCTAAAAAAAAAAAATTCACAATTACCATTTCTCGATAACATGTTATTGGAGGTTCATTATGGTCGTAACGCTTTCACATCAAGGAAATATCCAGTGCAAAACAATAGGCGGTGCAATCGTATCGCAGTCAATGGAGCCAGCGGGCTCTAAGCTATTTATATCACGTGGCTGTATGCATAGATGTGATGCACTTATTCACAAAGTAAACTGCATAATGGGCGCACGGTCAAGGCCTCGACACCACGTGCTCTATTGTTTCTCCTATGTTTGTTGGCGTTGGAAAGCTAACGGATTTTATGTCTGTGCTATTCTGTTTTTTTTTGTTGTTTGTTTATAGTTTCATTCTGATTGCCGCTTTAGGAAAGTTAGTGTCGCATGGTTGGCAGAGGGAACTTTGTGTTAGGACACTCCGTTCCCCACTTTGTCCTGAATTTTTGATATAGTGCGTGTTTAATGCGAAATCAACGCCAACTCAACGCGCTTTGCCTTGTTTACCTGAGCTAAGAAATGTAATATTCATAATTATTAAATAATAATTCATTCCCTTGAGTGGAATTCATTCCGACCCACAACAGTCATGCTTATAGTCACTGGCCACGGCTTCTTTTTTCTATTTAGTATATGTGATACATATAGCTTTGTATAAAAACAATAATATATTTTTTATAAATGACAAGACATGGAAGAAAACCATTTTTTGTCCAATTAGGACATTTTGCGTGTTGAATGTCAAAAAACTCCGATCTTTGTCTCTCGACATCGTACATAAACTTGTTAAGCACCACCACTGACTATAGACTAATATTGCCCCAATTAAATGATTTGAACTAGCATCTATCGTGTTCAATCAGACACTGTTGCCCCAGAGTAATATATCATCTCTATTAAGTTGACTAATGAGTTTCGACTGGCTCGATTTGTCTCTAATCACCATACGCAAGCTTAACATCACGTTATAATATTGGTTTAATATGTTAAAGCTGAATTAGTTAATGTTTAGTTTATCGATATGTATAATATTTTTTGCGGTTTCAAGTAGTAAAGTAAGTATTTCGTACTTACCATTACTATATATAGAATAATAGTGATGTAACTTGAAATTGGGGAACGGAGTGTCTTTACACTAGGTTCCCTCTGCCTACCCTGCTGTGTTCGGGATATAGCGTGAAGCTGATTTGATTGTTTTATATATTTTTTTAACTTGGAATTTTACAATTTATGGAAAACCAACATATGATAGTCTAAGAGGCGCTTTTTAGGGTTTTTGTTTTTGCATGATCAAAAGTCAAAGATATCTTTAGAGTAGCTCTAAGGGTACAATATTTTTATATGGTCATCTTGTAAGAAAAAAAACAATATTTCGATATGGACACAAAAATAAAACAAGACGTAACCGTTTACTCCATATAGATAAAACCAGTCGGTTTGGAAGTCATCCAATGCATTCTTGACACTGTACATATCAACTTCTGTCTTGTCTGTTAGCCGTGTGCCACATATAAGTTCAAGTTTGCTTATTAATAGAAGCTGTTTTACTATAGTGACTGCTACTGGTGTAACAACTTAGATTATAAATATTTCGATCTTTTAGATTTATCTTCTATAAAGTTCGTGTTTACCTTTTTTTTTCTTCAATGTTGGTTTTAATGAGCGTATTTTTGTATCAAATTGTTCTAGATTATGTATGAGTTGTATTGAATAGGATATGTGTTTTAGTTAATAATATATTAAAGTTATATGTGTATGTAAATACTACTTATGTAAATACTTCATAGTAACATAAATTTTATATGTGTATATTATCTCTTTTTAAATGAAACTATTTTATCGGATATATCGTGTATGTTTAGTATATTATACATTTTTGGAATCTCGATGTTCGGACACTTTGCAGTAGTCCGTGTTCACGGCCCGTGACTCACAGGTAGACTAACCGTTTTTATTTTAATTATCTTTTCATTTCCTCGCTCTGGTAATGAGGTAAAGAGTCCCGCCAACAGACCGCCGTCAACCGCCCTTAGAATGAAGTGACTTAATGGGTACCCACTGTCTTAACACTAGATTCCCAGGTTCCCTCTACTTACCCTGCTATGTGCGGGAGGCAACGTGATGGTAAAATATATAAATTTGATAATACTTTAGAAACACATTATTAGTTGTTTTTACAAAAATATTTCTTTAAACAGGGCTACGAGCGTGGTAGTTCACCGCAGCCGCCCACGCACCCTCCAGGCGCTCCCAGTCCGGGCACGGCGCAGAGTGCGGGAGGGTTATCTCCGACGCAGGAGTCCCAGCATCCGCCACACTTGCCTCCTGGCTCTCAACCTCCACACCAGGTAAACAAACACATGCCTAAATATATTTAGTTACTATTTTTTAATTCTACATACTAAACAATTGTTCTTAGTTCTACTAATATTTAATATTTGATTTATTAATTCATTAATTACTAATAATACAAATGTGTAGGTTTGAGAGGATGGATGTTTGATCCACTTTCACATAAAAACTATTAAACGGCTATCTATAGACGAAAACTAATATAGCCTACATAAAAGAATAACACATAAGCTATACTATACTATGTAAAGATTTCGTATAATTTGGGTAATTATAACAAACAATAAGTTTAAGAACATGAGTCGCTAGATTATATCTAAATAGAATTAATCGAAAAAAAACCTTTTCCTTTTCTAAAACGGAAATTAAATCTATAACCTATATATATTTGATTTCGTGTGTGCCTTTACTTTTACTTATTATAACTCAATTTTAATTTTACAATGCAAAAGCACTCGTATGTAACAACTTTTAGTGTACTAGTACTAGCAGACAAAACTGCGGGAGGCTCGCTAGTTAAATTATAAAAAAAAATATGCAGAGTGTTTAAAATTAAAAAAAAAACGTATATTGCTTTAAAACGGACAGAGCTAACTAACTAGTCAGTTCACAAAATTGCCTAAAGTGCTGACCGTGTACCCAGTCGCTCAGTCTAATCTACTTATAGCTATACCGAATTTACATTGACATGGAGAAGCGGCGTCAGCGTGTCCCTTAAATATATCATATATACGTATACTAACTAGATTAAGAGTAATAATAATATGTAATAACTATTTAAAATAAATAACTATTTTGAGGTCTATTTTGATTGTAAAAGCGACGGGTTGTGGTTTCGATTGCTACTTGAGGAAAAGAAATGTTATTTTTTTTATTTCTACGCTCTAGTATTGATGTAAGTGGTAAGTGTTGAGTTCCGCCACTCAACATGCAATTCCAGAATTTGACGGAAACTAGGGAGCAGAGTGTCGGGAACGGGATATTTTATAAAATTAAAAAAATCCAATTTAAAAAAATGCTTGTAATGTTAATACCTGAGATAGAGAAGAGTTAAAAGCGAAAATAATAATTATAATACATTCTTGTTCCCGACTGCTAAGGAAGGGTTATGTTTTTCGCGCGTATCTTGTATGTATGTAATATTCTTTATTACCTCGTATCTCCAGAACCGCTGAACGGATTTACATATTTGAGGTATCGTTAGATTTGTATTAGCAGCCCAAGTGTTCTTAGATAGGTGACGTTAATAAAAAATAATCATGGCGGCTGTGGTACGCCATTGGACTAACAGTGAAAAAAAAAAATCGTTTCGAATACTACAATATGGGTATCAAATTCAAGAGCTCAATTTCAGGTTTTCAAAAAGGTATATCATAATTATCATTATCATAATAAATTCTAACAAAAAAATGAACAATAAAAAATATTTGTAAAAACAAAAACCCCGACTGCATCAAACTAAAAAGAAAATAAACAAGCCCAATAGTTTATTAGGATTAACAGTCGGGATCTATAAGTAATTCTTCAATCAATAAAATCTTTACCAGGAACCCCGTATAATTTAAAGAGGTCCCGACTGTTAATCCTAATAAACTATTGGGCTTGTTTATTTTCTTTTTAGTTTGATGCAGTCGGGGTTTTTGTTTTTACAAATAATTTTTATTTGTATACACTTTTTAAAAAAAAATTATAATATGATAATAGGTATTATCGTTACCTAAACATAAAAAATTTGTAATGTGTACAAATTTGCTTTACCTTAGTAATTTATATATTTTGATCGTACGATATTTTTTCTTGCCTTCTTTGATTTTTATATAGGGATATAAAATTTATAACAAGCTGTTTTACCGACACTCTGCTGAGAAACCATTAAATACCTATACCGTCGAAAGTTTAAATTCTTTTAATATTATATCGCCACAAGAAATGATAAAACAGCGTTTATCTCTGTATCGCACGTGATAACGATATATTTCGCCGTACCACGATAAATGAACACTTCAAGTAAAGTTCAGACATACCAAAATTATTTATTAATAATAATGTCAAAACAGTTACGAAAAGTAAACATGTTTGTATGATTATTAGCTTCACGCTGTATCCCGCACATAGCAGGGTAGGCAGAGGGAACCTAGTGTTAAGACATTCCGTTCCCCATTTTCTGCCGAATTCTGAAGGCATTGCGTGTTGAGTGGCAGAACTCAACGCCGCGCTTTGTCTCAACACCAGAGCGCAGAAATGGAAATATAAATTTAAGTAAATATTTCATCTCCTCGAGTGGGGATCGAACCCACCCACAACCAATCAGTTTTACAGTCACACTTTGTGCCACTGCGCCACGACTGGCCTCATGTTTATATGATAATATAAACATATTAAGTAATTTACCGTTGTTTATTTTCTTTCCAAAAAATTTATAGGAATTTTATCTGTGACAAAATATTTGAGAAGCTCTCTTAAGTCTGGCAGTTTCTCACTGACAAGACACATCGCTTCCAAGGCAAGTCTCTAAAGCTGAGTGAACGACCGCTTATGTTCAGTAAAGCCAATAATATTGCTATTTTCCTAGTATTTGGGACCGAGAATAATCGTATTTTATTTTATAAAGCTTTACTGACATATTCTGAGTTTAAGTTATTTTTAGAGTCTAGCTTTAATTTTGGCATTAATAAATATCTATTTTTTTTTAAATTTCTTTGTGTCTGTCGTGGCAAAGGTTGTGGGAAATGCAATGTGTTAAACATTTAATTTCTTCGCTCGCGCTTTGAGTTCCGCCAATGAACACGCAATGCGTCCAGAATTAGGCGGATAGTGGTGAATGGAAGTATCTTAATGGAAACGGGGTGTCTTAAGTTTAAAATCTCAAGTTTACCCTGTATTCTACCCTGCTATATGCAGGATACTGGATAAAACTAAGAAAAAAATATATCTTATTCAAAAACATGACCAAATTAAGATTTTATTTCATACAGATACATACATAGTTGTACTTCTATATATGCTAATATATTATCATATTCAAACAATATCGAAAAGTAAATAAATAAATAAATAAACCAAAACAACCGCTCTGGTATTTTGTATGGTAATATGAAATGTTAACGTAACTGCACCCCCTCCACTATAGTGGGAATAATCCACGAAGCTTCAAAGCTATAGACCATCAGCTATGGACTTTACTGTTATCACCAACATTAAACTGGTGCTGAATGTAGGCAATTTTTAAAAATTACCAACACCCCCCACCCCCCTCCCCCCATAATAACTATTTCAATAAACCCTAGTAGGGTAGTCTATGCTGGCGGTGCCCCCATCCAAATGGATAACTTTAACTTTTACTTTCGTGAACTTTGAGGGCTGTTCTTTTATTTTTCTTCCTTTTTTTTATCTTTTGCCCGGACGAGTCCTTTTCGCGTTGCTTGAAAGCCTTTGATGCTTTTAACAATTTTTCTGGGTTTTTTTTTGTGTGTATTTTACACTATATTTTTTATTGCATCCGGTTTTTTTGCTATTTTATAACTATTATATTTTATTATTGCTATGTTATGTTTTATAACAGTTTATTTTATTTTATATTGTTATCTAGGAAATGTCTCAATGGCAACTGTCTTTAATAGGTTCCGATGTTCCCTCTTCCTATCCAGCCATGTCTCTATTTAGTTCAAATTTTATATTAAACAATAATGTTCGAAAATGTATGTGAATTAAGTCGGCTTATAATAAAAAAACGAAAATAATAGCTACAATATTCACAGTTAACTTATTTAAATCGGGGTAAGTGTAACAGCTTAACGTGAATTTGAATACGTTATGTAATATGATAACGTTTCACCTTGCATTGAGTACTGTTTGTTGTATGACGTGGAGTGAGCGTGCAGCCAGCTCTAGACTATAGGGATAAATATGTCGACTTTAGTATGGTAAACCAATAATATTTTGGTAAAATGACTCTTGGGTGATGGTGTATAGGTACTATTTTAGTAGTGTAGTAGCTTTTAGCCGCCTGTAGCTGGGTAGGTTGAGGGAACCTTGTGTTAAGACACTCTGTTCTCCACTTTCCGCCGGATGACGCATTGCGTGTTGAGTGGCGGAACTCAATGTCGCGTTTTTACTTGTTACTAGTGTTAGGAAATGAAAGTATTAATAAATAATAATTTATGTGAGTGGAAATCAAACGCAAAATCGTCGCGTTTACAGTAACATGCTTGTGCCATTGCACTACGACGGCCTCGATCGTTAGTTTTTATATGAATGATGTCTTGCAAAAATTAAAAAAATCAAATTAACTTCTATATTTTCCACAAAGCAGAGTGGACAGAGGGAACCTTGCGTTATGATACTGCCCATTTTCCGATGAATTTTTTTAGGCAACTTGTTTAGTGGCGGATCTTAACGCCGAAACTATTCGAATGTTTAATTACAATCTTTTCGCAATAATGTATTAATAAAAATGACTTTACCTACAATTTAACTCTCCAAGTAGATATAAATAATTTAAATGTTTAAACACTAACGACGTCCGCTTTATGTATGTAGATTCTCCCACTCAGTTTGATATTCGAGCCGAGCGGATATGCAAATTAATTTTGAGACGCGATTAATGATCCGATGATCTTGTGAATCGACGTCGGCCTTTTAAAAAGCACTTTTGAAGTCATAGGACGTGTATTATACAGGTCTACGTAGGTGTTATATAATGGAATAACGGAATAAGTGTTCATATAAAGTGATTGCCTTTTTTTTTCTAAAGGTTCACACTGTATCCCGCACAAAGCAGGGTAGGCAGAGAGAGTAGAGTGATAGGACACTCTGTTGCCCATTTTTCCGCCGATTTCTTGAAGCATTGCAAGCAATGTTTACTCGACACGTTGAGTGGCGGGACACAGAGCCGATTTGCTTCGACACCGAAGCGAAGAAATTAAAATATTTAATATTTAATTTTCTTGAATGGGAACCGAACCCGCAACCTGTCAGGTTTACAGGCACAATCACATAGATTGATACTGTTAAAAAGCTAAAAAAAACTATTTAGAAAATTATTAATTATTTATGATTTCTCCATATAATTATAATATGCATTCAGAAATTAATGAGGGAAACGGAGTGTCTTAATACTAGGTTCCCTATGCCCACCCTGCTATATGCGGGATAAAGCGTGAAGCTGATAAAAAAAGTAGTTATAAAATGCATTATTCCCTTTTTCCCTTATTATAGTCTTTTAGTTCGATGAAATTAAATCACTTCTGAATTAAACAATGCCTAAAGTGATTCAGAATTAGGATCGGTTTAGGGTAAGCCACCGGCCACTGTCCGTTGTTGTCGAAAGAGCCAACATTACAAATCGAAATCCATCGGTCTGGTCTCCCTCGGCATCACAAACTAGACGCAAAGCAACACATCAAACCTGATGCTGGTTGTTTCGATTTTGCAAGAAACAATTACATATGGCCGTGTTGTGTTTATACTTTTTACGTTTACGTCGTTTTTTTTTTATATTTTTTTCGTGCAAATATAATATTTATATTATTACAATTTCATACTTGTATTATGTATTTGAGGCCAGTCGTGGCGCAGCGGCACGAGGTGTGACTGTAAAACCGACTGGTTATGGGTTCGATGTGGGGTCCCACTCGAGGAGATGAAAATATTAACTTAAAATTTATATTTCAATTCCTTCACTCTGGTGTCGAGGTTAAGCGCGGCGTTGAGTTCTGCCACGCAACACGCAATGCCTCCAGAATTCAGCAGAAAGTGAGGAACGGAGTGTCTTAACACTAGGTTCCCTCTGTCTACCCTGCTGTGTGCGGGATACAGCGTGAAGCTGATTTGATTTTTTTTTATTTATTATATATTTATAAGTGTTTATAACCAATACTTTTGGTATATAATAAATTACTTGATCATGGTTGGTTTGTTTTAGGCAAAAATTTTAAATTTTTACATATTTAATATATAAAATGCACGTTGCGTTTTCGGAATCTCTAACGGATTTATTTGTAAGTAATTTAGTACGTGACTTTTTCATCAATGTTATCTTATCTTTAAGACATATAGGTACAAATATCTTTAGAAATAGTTGATGTAATATGCAAATTAAGTTAATTTAAAAGGAAATGCGACAGATTGTGGGTTCGATTCCCAATCGAGTATGTATTTCGAATGAAACATACTTGACACCAGAGAATTCTGGTGTCAAGCCAAAGCGCGTCGTTGAGTTTCTCCACTCAACACGCGATGCCTTCAGAATTCGGCGAAAAGTGAGGAGCGGAGTGCTTTAATACTAGGGTTCCTCTGCCTACTCTGCTACATGCGGGATATAGCGTAAAGCAGAAACAAAAATGTTTCGAATCTCAATAATTTAAATGATTTAATTGATAAACTTGAAAACTCATCAACATATTCAACGTGTTCGTCATCTCAATATTTATTAAAAGCACGTGGTTGACTACTGCCGTTTGTATAATGGAGGCGGCGCACATGCTTTCATATAAATAGACTGCGCCGGCGTTATTATAAGTAACAACAATTGATGTCTTGACCATCAAATACGCTCCACTATAATGTTTAATTTATTCTCTTTTCAACTCATACAAATAGAGAGTTAATCTTATTATTCTATTATTCTATTTTTATATGTTTAAATATATATGTATTTTAAAGCAACATTTATATACAATATATAAATATGTCAAATTTTGGAGACATGGTTAGCGAAGTTTCAGCTGCCTAATAATTGTAAGACAACAAGTTCTCACAGGGTGCAAAAATTAAACGTCACTCAGCTTTTACACAGTAGGCGAAGCAGAACACTCGCTTCCGCCAACGCCACAGGCCTGAATTAAGTTGCCACTATCTAATACAAAATATTAGGAAAGGTGTTTGTTTATATATACAAACAATATTGAAAATACTTTATTCTAGTCTTATTAAATATTTAAAGGTACTCCAAAGCAATCCTCCTCGCCAATCAAAGTAACAAACGTAATTAAAAATTCCTCTCTCTAAGCTTTAACTCGACGGCGCCGTCGTAGCCGCTGATGTAATTATTATGTGCAGTGGCAATTGGTCGTTTCGTTCTACGCTAATGAACAATGATCTAAGTCGCCCGGAGTGACTCTACCGCCAGCTTCATACATATCGTCCAGAACGTGACGCGAGTTAATACTCTACTCTACTCTACTCCGATGTCAGTGGAGAATTTCGAGAGTCAAGGGCCATTCCGGCGAGAGTCGTACGGTCGGAATGAAACGTCGTATCTTATTTTATGATTAGCGGCTCGAAAGCGCTTTGTAATTTTGTTAGTTCCGCCTTTCTGGTGCTGGGGGCGAGCTCGGCGAGCGGAGATCGATGCGGGCGCGGCGCGCGAGTGCGAGCGGGAGCGCGACACTAGCGCGGGCTCGCTCGCCGCGCCGCCCGCACCGCCTACCGGGCCGCCATGTTGCGCTCGACCCGCGCGCGCCCGACCGCCATTGTAGCGCTCGTGGCTAGTGATGCGAGCGCACAACGATCGATGTTGCTCCACGTTCAGTTTTTTATGCTTCCCAGATGACCACATCCGCCGGCCGGACTCGTTTCTCTCCACCTACTTACTTCTATATTTGAACATTCTTTCATTTCAAATGCAGAGGCCGAATGAAAGAAATTTCTATTTCCGTTATCCATTATAATGATGTCAGCGAAAGATCTCGGTGCCAGAGTTTTGTATTAAAAGAAAATAGAGTCGATAAAATTGCATGTCGATAGAGCGGGCACGCGGTGGACTAACGGCCGGCTCCGGAATTAAAATGTCAGACGTGCGGCAGCAGTGCGGGCGAGCGTGGGGGCCGGGCGGCGGGCGCCGGGGGCGGCAGGGGGCCCTAGGGGGGACGGGGGGAGGGGGCGCCGCGTTATTAATAACCATAAGCCGGCAGACGCACGAACGTCCAGAGGGGCCACGCCGCGCGGTAATGAGGAATCACTAATTATATTTTACTGGACTTCACTAATGAAACAATATTAATTACATCGCTGTTTTATGGAAAAATATTTTGGATGCCTTACATTTTATCGCTATCAAGAAATGCTTTTCTATGAATTTTATCATATTAATAATTTCGTTATGGCTTCAAATTATGTGCACATGACAGATATAGATATTGAGTAGAGAGACACTGACAAGCTCAAGACATAATGCTCGTTTTGCTGCTAGGGTCCGTTTAATATTCCCCCACTGCGGGCGCGCTTCTTGTATGCGACAGCTCTACAGGCTCACGTTGCTAGTAAAAACTTGCTATATTTTATACTCACCGAGAAATATTTGTCAAAGAATATTTGAATAATTGTATAATATTTTTGGTGTAAAATATATTTACTCTTGATCTTTTGACGTGTGTTATTTCAATTAATATTATATAATTTTCGAACCTTCTCATTAGGTGAATTTAAATGTTTCTAATTTTCTTTTGCCTCAACCAGGTAGGCAGAAATAACTCTGTTTTTCGTTCATATAGAGATTTAATCTAATTCTGATTGGGAATTGTAAATTCATTTTAAATACATGTGACCATTTCTTTTTTTTTTTTAATGTACATACGAAGAATTTTCGTGTCGTGTCTACGATTTTCTTTGTACATAAAGTGAGTTATCGCGGGGGTGCGCCCGCTGTAGGTACGCTCATAACAAACTGCAAAATGCTCTAGATTCCCGGAACTTTGCGCGGCGATTTTCTCGGCTGGAAACCTATGAAACGCTGACTGTAGCGCACATTCTCTTACGGAGTGGCACCGGCGACGCTGTCGGGAATTGCTGGATAAATTATGACGCCCGCTCCCTTTTGCCGTTCCTGCAAATAATACAAAGTATAAAAATAATATACACGCGCTTGCAACTGACGCGCCCGCTCTATATCACTTGTTAATTGGCGCACAAAATTGTCATTTATTTTTAATGTTAATTAGTATGTACTTTTAATTAATATTAGATCGCTGATCAAACAACACGCCCGATACAAATCAATAACTCGACGAAAACAAACACAAAAAGGCCGAATCCGAATAATTATTGTTGTCATCAAACGAACGGTGTACAAACGGAAAGCAAACAAACGTACGCCGACAATGTTACGTATTCAGCGAACAAAGGGACCAATCATAGAATTTTGAATTGCATTTTTACTCGCTAAGCACATAGATCCCGGCCGGCCTCCGCCGAGTAGAATTAGTGTGTTTTGAGCGTTCAACTCTGTAATTGCGGGCTTGTTTTGCCTCGCGCTACGTGGTTCGCGTTTGAAAGTTTGTTTATCATACACGGCTTTCAGTGTGGGATGTTTTATCGATATATTTTATTTTTGTTGTGCGTTCGTTACTATTACTAGTTTTTTTTTTATATGGCACTGCTGTATGATATTCAAGATAAATATTGAGTTTTGCTTATATGATTTGCTGAGATTCGCTGTGGTGTATGAAGTAATAATTATAGTTCTATTTTAGTTTTTATTCATATTTTAATAAGTTTTTTTTTTATAATACTAATTTAGATATTCATACATTAACGCCTTAAAAGGAATATAACTTTCCGACTGATACTATATATAAACGTTTCGCAATACGCAGACTTAACAAATACTTATCTCCATTTGATTTATTTAACAGCCATATATCCTTCTTCTTTTTTTATTTAGCAATAGCGAAATGAAAAAGATATCCTTTGTGCTAAACGCTTAACCGTCTTCGCCCGGTAGAGTTCCAGCGGGGACGGGTTGTATGAAACTTAGTTTGCATCGGACTTGTCGACTGTAGCTCGCCGGCTCCCCTTTTGTAATTATGTGCATCCACACTTTATGCTGTAAAGATGTACTAACGAATAAACATTTTGAATAATAGCTTTAATATGTTGTAGGATTTAATATGTTTAATTAGGTTATTTATATAATGTATAATGATATTTGTAAAATAGTTTTTTTTTTATTCACCTTATCGATTGTGTTCTTGTTATCGAAGTTCAGATCAAAGGCTTTTTGGTAGTAGTAACAACAGTTGTTGTGTGTTAACTAAATATGGTAGAAATTCCATATCGCTATATTATATTTCAGGTTATATTATAATAATATTGTATTTTTTTTTCAAAAATCATTATCCAAAGTAATAAAAGTCTAGGAGTCCCACAAGGAGGTTATAAAATACCAATAAAAGTAAATATTTCGCATACTTTCACAAAACAATCCATTATTAAAAAGTCAAACTCGAATGGACTTGGGCTTAATTCGAAATAAAGCAGATAATATTGTTAACTCGAGTCAGTTGGCGCCGGCGTCGTCCTCAATTAATAGCTTAATACTTGGTCAGGCAAATTTCATTATTGCCGGTGAACTTAACGCAGATGCAGAATGTAACAGCTTCTTGTTTTATTTCGTTTGTATAGAGTTATTTTAAATTATACAGTAGGTACTTTAGAGGCAAATCGTGGAGCAGGGGCACAAGCGTGCGACTGTAAATGCGGCAGGTTGTGAGTTCGATTTAATCTCGAGGAAATGATATATTTTCATTTTCTCATCGTGGTGACGAGGCAAAGAGTTGCATTGGCTTCCGTCACTCAACACGCGATGACTCCAGATTTCTGCGGAAAGTGGGGGAACGAGGGAGAGTCTGAATGAGAACAGAGTGTCTTAACACTAAGTTCAGTGGCTACCGCTGCCTAACCTGCTATGTGCGGGATACATTGAAAAAAATATACTAACTGATTTTGAATCCACATTTCATATCCAAGCATAATAGACTACCATTACTATTATACTATATTCAACCTTGCATACTGCCTATTATTGCAATTTGAATTTTGAATTTGCCAATTGAAGTTAAATTATTTTTGGTTACAGGGCTACCCACCTCCACCCAGACCACCGCAGCCGTCCACACCAAATGCGCACGATCAAGACTCGGTAAGTAGCTTTACCTATAATTTTGTACATAATTAAATTAAATATAGTTAATAAAAAATTAAACACTACTGCAAATGAATAAAGAAAAGAGATTAGAACATATTACCACCATATGATTTAAACTCTATAACAAAAGTACTTTATCAAATAGGTACAGATAATAAACTAAGCGTAAGTAAATAACGCCACCAACCAAAATGAACGGCATTCATCTAAGTTTTATTCACAACCTTTAATGCCTCTAAAATGGCGCCACTAGAGAAACATCATTAATTATAATCATTATGTCGTGTCAGTGCTAAATAAGTGAAGCTCCGCGTGTCTGTTTATGAACCGACACTACAGTAGGTGGTAGGTACTCTTGTACGTCCGCGCGACACTCGACAATAAGGCTTGTTTGCTAAATTGTGCCGTCGCCGGCCAGCGGTGCGGCCGACGCGATGTAAAAGCAAAATTGACTCTTTATTTGTGTGGGCGTGGATAATTTTATTTATAGTTTCCACATTGTTTCCACGCTTAAAAATGAAAGCAATTTCCTATGCAGTATGCGCGCAGGAAATCGGAGTATTATTTATTATACTTGAACGTATTTTGCAATTGAATTCGGAGTTGCCACATTTTGTCTCGGCGTTTTTTTTATCTCTGGAATTGGTATTAACTTATATAAATTAAGTAATTAAAAAAAATTCTCAAAGTGCGTGGAATAATTCACGAAAAGCGGTACCATGTTGGTTCGACGTTCGGGCCATTGTAAATTTTTGGGCTAGAAATCAGGATGTCTGGCAACACCAGCGTTGCACTCCTCTCGCATGCGATTTATATTAGGGATTTATATTTGCTTTTGAAAGGTTCCGCTATTTCATTAAGCATCAAAGCGCGCGTTTCCATTTAGAAGGCTCATAGCCGCAGGCCCCGCCGATAACAGAACACTGCGTTACGAATTGAGCGATAAAAAGGAATTGTCGGTGACAGTTGCAACCCTAGAGCGCAGGGCCGCCACGAGACTAGTCGCAACGGCGGCGCTCATGGAAATAATGGTTTCTAATCTTTTTGTGACTGTAAAATCGACTGCTTGTGGGTTCGATCCCCACTCGAGGAGAAACCTAAATTTAAGTAAATATTTCATATATTTACCTAAATTTATATTTCCATTTCTTCTACCAATCAACACGCAATGCCTTCAGAATACGGCATAAAATTGGGAACGGAGTGTCTCAACACTCCCAGGAGTTCCCTCTGCCTATTCTATTGTGTGCGGGATACAGTGTGATTAATAAAAAAAAATCTTTTTATAGTTGAGCAGGCTTTGTGTTAAAATATTCCGTAGGCCGCAGTTGGTTAGATGCGGGTCGGCTGAATGGCATAGATCCGAGTTTTGTTGTTTTAGGATCCCCTATCAGTCACGTTGAGCCTCTTTCGGAGTGGCTCAAATTTTACATATTACCGTTCACAGCGTTTCACGTTAAGAAGGAAAAAAGTTTTTGTTTGTTTTTTTTTGCTTCCACGCAGCAACCCTATCTCTGCATTTTAAAAATTTGAAGCGAATTTGTTTGATGTTGATTGATACAGTTAGCCGGGCGCGTTGTCTTGCGACTCGCCCGTTCCGGGGGAGGCCAAACGTGTGGAATTATTAAACCGGGGCCCGCGCGATGTGTCGCTTTTTGTAATGAATGTTGTACGGAACGTTGCCGAAATCGGGGGGTTCCCGCTCCGCTTCCACTGCGTCGGTAGAGTCGTCGACCCTCGCGCTACTCCGCGTCGAGGCGAAATTCTGTCGGAGTATTTTATTCACTTTTGTATGGTTCTCTTTATTATTGTATAATTCTATTATTGTACGAACCCTTTGTGGAGTTTATCGGTGAATGGTTTTAGTTGTCTGTTTCTATGTCGTTCTAGGTTATATATAAAAAACAAAGAAATTAGTAAAGTAGTAGTACTATTGTAAAGTATTTTGTTTATTTAAATCAAATTAGATGGTTCATTAGAAATACATTTTTTTTTAGTTTAAAACATTTTCGTACCTGTAATCAAGTCATTCAATACAAGTAAACGAGTTGAGGTCGAGAAGGGTCCGATTCGAATTATTTATTTATGCAACTCTACGTCGAGTGGTGAATGACAGCTCAAAAGAAATATAATGCATCCTAGAGAGCGAGGGGCCGCTTTGTAAGAATGTCTTTTTTACAATGCCATTCATTAATGTCACGAAAGCACCCCCCCAGTCTCACGTCTGTGTGTGTGTGTGTGTGTGCAGAAATGTAAACGTCACTAACAATAACATAAAGTTGTAGCTTTTTTTTTTTAAATGCCAATTATTTGAACCAATTATAAATTTAATTTACACTGTAGTAATTCTGAGAATTTATTATAATTTAAGAAAACGGTTTTTATTTTTTTGGTTAACTAGTTAACTTACATTTTTTCCCTTTTTTGTACATGAAAAATGTTTGCGGCGGAACAGTGTATCCCGCATATAGCAGGGTAGGCAGAGGGTACGGAAAATGTTAAGACACTACGTTTCCCACTCTTCGCTGCATTTTTCGAGGCAGTGCGTGTTGAGTGGCGGAACTCAACGCCGGGCTTTTTGCTTTAGAGCTTGAGTGAAGAAATGAAAGTATTAATAAATAATTATTCGCACCTGCGAATGTGGAACGAACCCAAAACCGTAGCCTTGTGCCCCTGCGCCACGACCACCTCAACATGGTAACACTAATACAAAAAAAATGGCAATATGTACGAATGTAAAGTGCGAGAGACAGGGCCGCTCGCTGTGCACGTTCGTTCATAATAAACGAGATTGATTAGGGCGGCGTAGACGCAAATGAATGAAGGCAGAGTACGCAATCAGCCGACGGGCGACCGCCGCGCCTGCGAAAATAAACCTAAATAAAATTTATCCAACTAAATTTAAATGGAATTTTGCGCATTGTGTTTACTACTACAAATCAAAAATATTTTTTAATTTTAAAGTGTTATTCCACACTTAGGAAAGAAAAGTACTTATTTAGGAAACGTATAAAAATTTGAACGTAGCGGAACTCGAACCTGCGCCTCCTGGAAACTGACCAGGCGCTCTGACCGCTAAGCCATACGTTCAAATCAAAAATATTCAAACAGTGCTATACTAAGTTTAATGTGACGTCAAATAAGATAATGATTATATCAAAATAGCTGATACAACAATGGATGCGATAAAAATGAATGTTACGTTCGAGTCTTTATGTTGTTACGTCATAATTAAGTGTTATAGTGAAGTTATGAGTCTCTCGTCTCTTACGTCGTTAAATACTTGAGATTCATTGTAATTATATGTAAATAAATCAATTGGATATTAATATATATAAAATTGTTGCTAATATTTTTATTAGACCAGTCGTGGCAAAAGTGTGACTGTAAAACCGAGTGGTTGTGGGTTCGATCCCCACTTAGTTGGACACGTTCAGAGTAAGGTGAAAGAATTTTACAAATATGTATTTATATCATATAAGAATGGTCAAAACACAGATTTTGACCTACCTCTGACCTGATGTGCGAGGTACGAAGACTCCTATATTTTTTAAACTTTCAATGTCTCTAAACTGTCGAACTGGGCTCTCTCTGCTCTCACCCCAGAAGATGCATTAATAACGACCTACATTATTTAATAATAATCTTATTAACGATAATTGAATACATTTGTGTAACCAAACAAAGAGAATACGTTTATATTTCATTCTGTGTATTCTGTAAAGCAGCTGTACGATGCAAGACTGTTAAGAATGCTCGTTTCCAACATTAATTTCATAAACGAGTGTGTTGCATAATCCTGCCTGCCTAACCATAAACTCTTCTTAGGAATTCTCGCAATGGCAATTGTGTTTTTTAATATTATCTTTTTAATTTAATGTATAACAAACAAATGAAAAAATAAAACAGCCTCACGCTGTATAACGCACACAGCAAGGGAGAGGAAGCCTAGTGTTAAGACACTCCTTTCCCACCTTTCTGCCGAATTCTGGAGGAATTGCGTAGTGAATGGCAGAACTCAACGCCGCGCTTTGCCTCGACACCAGAGCGAAGAAATAGAAATTAAATTTAAGTAAATATATCATCTCCTCGAGTGGGGATCGAACCCACAACCAAGTCGGTTTTACAGACACACTATGTGCCCCTGCGCCACGACTGGCCTCAATATATAACAAATACTCAAATTTCGCTTTTTTATTTTATAATACTAACGAATCACTAACTTATCCTTATCCTGTATCAGTTCTACAAAGGCTATTTATTTTAAAGAGTCGAAAAACGTATCCCTCGACGGACAAATGTTTATCGCGAGCGTATATTTTATTTGGTTGGTAATTCGGACAGATGGAGCGGAGTGGCGTGGCCGGGCCGTGTTCGGCTCGAATGTAATTATATCAGCTTCACGCTGTATCCCGCACACAGCAGATAGGCAGAGGGAATCTAGTGTTAAGACACGTCACATTCCCCACTTTCTGCCTAATTCTGGAGGTATTGCGTGTTGAGTGCTAGAACTCAACGCCGCGCTGAACCTCGACAACAGAGCGAAGAAATGGAAATATAAATTTAAGTAAATATTTAATCTCCTCGAGTGGGGATCGAACCCACAACCAGTCGGTTTTACAGTCACACCACGTGCCGCTGCGCCACGACTGGCCTCGGACCGAATGTAATTATTGCGGTGCGATTTCGATAATACGCCGCGAGAGGTCGAACGCGAACGAAATGCGGTCGGCACTCGTTCGTTATACTTGCATTTTAATAATTGATACCAGTCCGAAAGCAGATAAAGCGCGTTTCCATGTTGTTTCGGACACCGAAATAACGACAAAAAGCACTAATGCATTAATTACGATGTATTGTATTGTGTTGTATTGTATTTATGAAACATCCCCGCGTGATTAATGCGTCCAGTAATCATTCGGATAGATAATTATTATTTGTTTGTTTCGATTGAAAATTTAAATTGGTCGGTTTGCTGGATTCGTTTGGTAACGCAAAACCATATAGCGTTTATACATATAAATTAAATTTTTATATATTATTTTATTTAAATAGACTATTATAAGCACTTTTGAATCGTCGAATGAGCGTATAAACAGAACAAGCTACCACCGGTTCGGAAGGGAGTTCTGATGAGAAGAGCCGGCAAGAAACTCAGCAGTTGCTCTTTTCAAAGTCAATGGTATAACTTAATTATTACATGAACTGGCAGCTATCCTGCATCACATACAATAGACATTAATTCCATACATGTTTATTCTCTACATATTCTTGAACAGTGTTATAAGCTTTACTTATTAGTATTTTTTTTACAGATATTTTAAATTGTATGAATAATTGGATATATACGAGGTAACGTGTTCTTAATAAAAAGATTTACCCCAATTACGGGGTGCGTAGGTCGGGGCGTAGTGGGCGGTTTATTCGCGTTGTAAAAACCTCGGATCCCGGTAACGAGGTTGTAAACCGGGGCCGGACCCGGTCCCGCGACCCATGCCTATCGTTTCTTAATAGCGCATACATACATATTCACGCCACCGCCGTATATCTTGATTTACATAAATACGTTGCTTAATGGTTATCTTATATTCGTATTAAATTTCATTTTTTTTTCTTAGCTTTACGTTGTATCCTAGCAAATAGCAGGGTAAGCAGATGTAGATTAGTGCTAAGACAATCCACTTCCCACTTTCCGCGATTTTTTTTTGCTTTATAATTTAGCTCAAATAAAATAATAATCAAAACTATAATCATCACACGATGTGATCACAAAACATGATGCCTTTCCACAGTTAGCGATTTCAAGAGCCATTACATGCTATCTAGGACGAAATATGAAGAGAGCCGCAATGAACCGCCAAAGTACGTGACGTTTTAGTCGCCGTGCTCCGTGCGGGGCGGGCGTGCTCTGTCGGCACTGCGGTTACTTTGTTAGTTAACTGCTCCAGCACATGGTTTAATAATGTCTGAATTACCATATTTTGTTCATATTTATATATATATGTGTATATATATATTATATACACACTTATGTTTGTCCATCAACCTAAGCCAACTCCAGATTATTGCTAGCTTAGGTGTGGGTATGTTATGAAGTTTGTACGTTGTTGTTGGTAAAGAGGGTTTGTTATGAATACGTGAAGTAAAGGTATATATATATATATATATATATATATATATATATATATATATATATATATATATATATATATATATATATATTATTATACTCAAAGAGGGGCTATAATGACAACGTGAAGTAAACCTTTATCAGCATACATCAGATTATTACTATTATTAAACTTTATACGAATTTTAACCGTTAAACGTGATAATGTTGTAAAAGTACCTACTTATTTATATCTAATAGGAAAATCAGGATTATTGAAACATTTATTTTAGCTTCACCTTAGACATTCCGTTCCCATTAAGCCACTTGTTGATTGGCAGATTTGGATGTTTCGTTTTACCTGGCTCCAGAACGAGAAAATTAAAATAATATTTATTATATATTTAATTTGTTCGACAGGGAATAGAACCCACAACCTGTCGCGGTTACTGTCGCACTTGTTCACTACTTTATTTTCTTTAGTATAAGTATGTACTTAAAGTATAATAATTGTACTTCGTAAAACGGATCAACGAAATGTAATTTTTATCATAAAATTAAAAATAAATCCGCTTCACGCTGTATCCCATACACAGCAGGGTAGGCAGAGGGAACCTAGTGTTAAGACACTCCGTTCACCACTTTCTGCCGAATTCTGGAGGCATTGCGTGTTGAGTGGCAGAACTCAACGCCGCGCTTAACCTCGACACCAGAGTGAAGAAGATGAAAATATAAATTTAAGTAAATATTTCATCTCCTCGAGTGGGGATCGAACCCACAACCAGTCGATTTTACAGTCACACCTCGTGCCACTGCGCCACGACGGGCCTCTCAATTTTTGAATTTTTATCATAGTCAGTAATATTGGAGTGCGAACAGGTGAACAAAATATGTTTGAGCCGGTGTATTGTGTGCCAGCGAGGAGGGAGGGGCGTTTATGACATCAAAGAGGATCCTATCGCGAACCCTCGCCGTATCGTTATTGTTTTAGAATGCCCACTCTAATGTGAACGTGTACTGTTGCCGTTGTCGTAAAAGGGACCGTTTTACGGCGACCCCACGTATTCGAATTGGGGTCCCCAATAGTCACCGTTCCGGGTGGTCGTAACCCGAGATCGTCTCACCTTACTTGATTATGGATTTTCATAAACGGACCAGTTGTTAGTATTGATTGTTAATCTATTTAGCTTACGTTTATATTAGGTAATGTTGTTTTTTAAACTTTTAAAGTTGTTGCGTGTTTATAATATATATATTATACAATATTAGTAAATAAATTAGTGCTGTTAATTAGATTTTCTTAAATTGATTGGAAAAACATAATGTAACAATATTTGTTTCTTAAAGTTAAATTTATCATAATAGAAATATGTTCTCGTTCTCTAAACAGTGTAGTGCACTGGATACTTTACATCATTTATATTAGCTGCAACAGCTGGTAATTCAACGCATTTACTAAGCGTGTTGTATATTAAGTATATTTAACTAATAACACAAATTAGTAATGAATTATATACCCGCGATAGGGCCAATTATATTCTAGAGTCGGTCCGCTATTGTGACAAAGTCGGCATTGACCCCGCGACCTCCGCTGACGCAACGAGCGTCACCGCAACCATCAATCACTGGCCCGTTTGTGACGTTCGGCTGGCACCGACACCGACCGACCTGGCCCCCTTCGTATTGTCTAATATAATATGTCATGACACAGCAGCGTGGCGAACGTTCGTTCTGAACTATGTCACATAGTAGTATCACTAATTAGTAGGTTTGTTTGTCAACGTCCCCAGCAGCTACTTTAATGGTATATATAGAGGGTATATTTGAACGTTTTGCTAACATGTTTATTATTGTTGTTGTGGTTGTTGTTATTGAAAATATTCAAATGAGTGTTGTTTAATATTTATTTTTTTCTTTACTTCTCTTTCTTTATTTTTTAATGCTGTTTCCCGCAGAATAGGTAGAGGGAATGTATTGTTAAGACATTCCGTTCTGCATTTTTCGCTGATAGTAAAGAAATGTAAATATTAAATATTTCATTTTCTTGAGTGGGAATCGATCCCACAACCAATCGCGATGACACTTCACACACTTGTGCCGCTGCCCCTGTTCTTGAGATATATACAGAATAAAGAACACGGTGATATGACGCTGTGTTTTATTTAGTAGACTTTTGTGGTTTGGCTACCATGGTTTAATTATAAATTTGAATTAGGCTTTCATTATTATGCGCCATATTTAAATTAACTATTACAAATGATGGGTTTTATATTTAGCTACTATCGTCCTTTACTTTAATAAATGTTTTGAATTAGACAATTTCAAAACACCAAGGGCCGGTAGGTATAGGTATGTATGTATTCAACAAGTGAGCGTCTCTCACATATAAGGATGATGTCATCCGATCGCGACGGACGGGCACGGCCGGCGCGCACATACCTAGGCGCACTTGATGCTGAACAAACGTGCGCATTCCTCGGTGCGGGCTCTTTTTGTGCTGTGCCGTGCCGTGCCGCGCCGTGCCGCGCCGTGACAGGTGTATGGCGAACCTGTGTGCGATGTACCCTCAGTTGGTGTAAATTACCTCCGTTTAGCTATATGTGGCTTTTGGGTTGTTTTTGCTTTATAAATATTGTTGAAAATTATGTTTTATTTTTTATTATATATTTTTTTTAAATAAAATTTTACAATAGCTTCGTATTGTTTAGTATGGAATATAAAAAAATGCTTGTCCTGTAATGTTTTGTGGAATTAGTCCTGTGAAGGCAATAACTTTTAGTAAAACATTTATATATAGTGGTAAATTTTTGGTGTAAATAATTTTTCTAAATATTATAACGATAGTAACATTTACTTTCGTTATCAAAGATTAATTGTGTATCAAAATTGAGCAGTTTTTATTCTTTTTAAGTAATTATTAGTAGACTTCTTAGTAGTACTTACAGTGTGTTTGTAAGTGTAATGAATCCGTTTTTATTACGGATTTTCTTCTTATAATATGGTATTCATTATTATGACTATGTTTATTATATATTTATATTTTTCTTATTCACTAAAAAAGACAGTCTTTATCAAAATAAGATTAATGCAGTCATTATCTTGTGACTTGATTTAGGCTTTAAATTTTAGTGCAAGAAAAGTTTAAGAAAAAAAGTTCTGAAAAATATAACTGTCAAAATACATAGAAAGTGTTTTAACTCGGTTTTAAAATTACATTCATATGTTTGGTAAAGTTGAGGCTAATCGTGGCGCAAGCGTGTGATAGTAAACGCGACATGTTTCGATTACCACTCGAGGAAATTAAATATTTAATATTTTAATTTTTTCGCTCTGATGATGAGGCAAAACGCGGCGTGCAGTTCCAACACTCAATATTAAATGCCTCTAGAAATTCGCCGAAACATGTAGAACGGAGTGATTTAAAACTAGGTTCCCTCTGTATACACAGCTGTGTGCGGGATACAGCGTGAACCTAATAAAAGTGCTTAATGAATATCAAATGTGATTTCGCATATATGAGGTTTCATGTGTCATGTTTCAAGTGATGTTACGTTACGCTTCATCACAGCGTGCCAGTGGTGAATGTCACGTCACAGTCGTAACTGTTTTGTATTTATTAGTTGTGTTTGTATTTATAGTGAACTTGAAAGCACAGAGCCAGCCACCGAGCCTTTCTTCTACGAAAGTGAGAGTTGCAAGTTTCTCGGGTGCACGCTGTTGCGTCGCGTCGGTCGACGTCGCGAATTTGTCTAGCTCCTCTACATACTCCTATATTATTATAATCTGGTCCTATTCACTTTTTTTGTACGGGATAAGCCTTCGATTTTGGGTTATAGGTAGGCGTTCAGTTTTGAGGCCAGTCGTGGCACGAAGTGTGACTGTAAAACCGATTGGTTGTGGGTTCGATCCCCACTCGAGGAGATGAAATATTTACTTAAATTTATTTATTTATTTCCATTTCTTCGCTCTGGTGTCGAGGTTAAGCGCGGCGTTGGGTTCTGCCACTCAACACGCAATGCCTCCAGAATTCGGCAGAAAGTGGGGAACGGTGTGTCTTGACACTAGGTTCCCTCTGTCTACCCTGCTGTGTGCGGGATACAGCGTGAAGCTGATTTGATTTTGATTTGTTTAGTTTCGATGACAAACCTACTAGCGTACGTAATCAAGTACCTGTATTCTGCTATATCGATATAATGGCATTCAACTCGGGCCATTTTACTGTTCTGTGATAACGACCACGCCCACCATTTACATTTATCTACATCAGAATGTCAGTAATCATCCGGCGCTAGTTTCGTCACGCGAAGAATAGGTCAGGGATGTGTTTATGTTATCGCATCAGCTGTTCTCTGGCCCCCAAGTACCTACAATGGCGCTCTGATAAGAGCGGGGCTTTTTGTAATTGTGTTGTTTTTTTTACACTCAGGTCGGAAAGACTGGTGGCATCTTGAGAGCGAGGGGGGTGGGGGGTTATGGGGCCTCCAGATAATAAATAACGAGTTGCAACGATTGCGACCCCCGCCCGAGTTGGGGATAAAGGGGGGTCTCGGGGAGGGGCCGACCATTTTAATGTGCCGACGCCAGACTTTATATTAAACATTCGACCTTGACAGTGGCCTACATTGACACCGGGACACGCACACACGGACATTTCTCACGAAAAGAAAAGTTCATTCAGCGTTCGCCACTTGGCTCCACTATAAATAATAGTCACGTGTTTTTTTTTTAAACAGTCTCTTACATGATGTGACTGTGTTTTTTTTTTGTTCTTATCTCGTGTGACCTTGTCCAATGCCACAGATATTTAGATTTTCTTTTTTTTTTCTTAATATATTTATGACGTTTTTATTTTTTATCGTGTAAACATTGTTATGTTGTTGATAGTTAAATTTGTTCGTAGATTTTATATTATATTACTTTTCAATTTAAAAAAAATCAGCTTCACGCTATATCCCGCACACAGCAGGGTAGGCAGCGGGAACCTAGTGTTAAGACACTCCGTTCCCCACTTTCTGCCGGAGTCTGGGCGCATTGCGTGTTGAGTGGCAGAACTCAACGGTGCGCTTTGCCTAAACACCAGAGCGAAGAAATGGAAATATAAATTTAAGTAAACATTTCATCTCCTCCAGTGGGCATCGAACCCACAACCAGTCGGTTTTACAGTCACACTTTGTGCCACTGCGCCACGACTGGCCTTGAATGAAATTTTTAATATTGAATGAAATCTATTCGAATTTACCTTGCTCCATGCTGGATGCAGAGTGAGGCTTAAAAAAAGGCTTTACTACATAACTATATATTGTACCTAAAACCACCAAATAACTACCTGCCTACTAGTACAAATGTGTGAAATATTTTTCAGTAAACCAATAGTGAACATCACAGGTTTCTATCTGTGAACTAACTAAGCTAGTGTCGTCTGTAACAGATATGAAAAAAATGTTTTATTTTAAACAATTATATATGAACTGGAGATTCAAAGGCTGTTTAAATTTATTTATATGTTAGAAAAGGAATATTTTTTATAAATATTTTTATTTAAATTAATAATATAATATATCCTTTTTAATATATAATACGCTCTAATAATACGTGTACAAAGTTTCGGTTTGGCTTGAAAGCGTAACAAACAAACTAACATTCACATTTATAATTTTAGTTTGATTCATTGTCTCATACAATAAGCAGATGCAGAGTTTGTAAAAAGTAGCTTTTGAACCAGAGCAAAAACACCATTTCCACAATTATAAATCAGTCTCAGGCAAAGGGAGTGTTAAGACACTCCGTTACCCGCTCTCCGCCGAATCAATAGTAAAATAAATATAAATAAAATTAAAAAAAAAAAATTAAATTAGCTTCACGCTGTATCCCGCACACAGCAGGGTAGGCAGAGGGAATCTAGTGTTAAGACACTCCGTTCCCCACTTTCTGCCGAATTCTGGAGGCATTGCGTGTTGAGTGGCAGAACTCAATGCCGCGCTTAACCTCGACACCAGAGCGAAGAAATGGAAATATAAATTTAAGTAAATAAAATTAAGTATATAAATAAAATGATACAAATATAAATAAAATGGTATAAATATTGTAAACAACAGAATGATGTTTCAAAAGTAATTGTTTTAACTACTATAATAATATAATATAAGCAACTTATTATACCGGAATTGTGATTGTGTATGAGTAATGTGGGTCAGTGACAAGAACGGAGGCAGGGTCGAGATGCCATTGACGCGTCTTGCGCTTTCTTACGTAACGTCGCTTTATTTATTGTCTCATGTACATGGTACCGCTTCAAGCTGTGTAATAATTTCTATTTTTAATAGACTCTTTCCTTATTAGCTGTGTGTGTTGTGTGTGTGTGTGTTGTGTGTTACTGGGTGAGATCTTGATGTGTGATCAACCTTTTATTGTGATAATTAGGTAGTTTATGTGCACAAATGTTATAATATATCTTTATATAAAGTTAAACATAGTATTAGGTACTGTGGGCTGTCTTTGAAAACAGTCGTGGTGCAGGGGCACAAGCGTGTAAAAGCGACAAGTTGTGGATTCGGTTCCCATCCGAGAAATTGAAATATTTTATATAGTCTTCGTTCTGACGTCAGCAAAGAGCTACGTTGAGTTCCCCCACTAAATACGGAATTGCCTAGAATTGGTTACCACTGCCTCCTGCTATGAGTGGGATTCAGCGAAAAGCTACTCAAAAAAGCTACTTAAACATATTTTATTATAAAATGAACATGTTCCATTTTATTTTAGGATTTTATTTACTAAAAAGATATTAAAATATTCTAACAGATGCAATTTGAGACAAATTTTACTTTGCCTCTACTACTGTATGTTAATTAATTTAACATTTAAAGTACTACGTAAAATATAAAATATAAATCTAAAACTGTTGTCGTGTAAGTAGTATGGAGTGTTATAAGTTGATAGTGGCTCGGTAGGTGAGCGCTTGCAGGTGTTCGGTGTCACTACAGAACTGGTCGCGCATCCGGTCCGAGCCTCGCCTGGCGCTCGACAGATGGCGCTAGTGGCGCGCCTCACATACTTATGCCTTATTTCAACGGACTTTTAAAAGGTCCTCCTTGCCGTATAAAATAAACCTTAAAAGGAAACACCTTGTTTAATAAATGAAATTAAGAAAAGAAACATTCAATGGGTGTTGCATATTTGAAAATGTTTTTTTCTTTACTTTGCTTACTTAAAATATACAATTATGGAATTATGTTACGCAACAACATATATAATCAGAGTCGAGGAATCTGTCCGTAAGCACGCTCGCTAACCTACTAAAACATATTTCTTTTTATTTTGTGGAGCGGCCGCTCTCGCACCCCACTGCCGCTCTCGACTCTTGGAACTGGTTTCTGTACCGAAAATTACGTTCAATCTGCCGTTCCAGTCGACTCGATCCTTCTTATAGATATTGTGTTTCAAATTTACTTTTTTTTTTCATATTTAGCAAATCTTGTCGCTGATTTGGTGGTAATAATATATAAAAATACTTAACATACTAAGGAAAATTTTATTTGTGTTGTGTATGTATTTTTATAGTATTGTACTTAATTATTTTTAAATTGTTGTTTTTTTTTTGCTTTTAATGTATAATTATCTTTTGAGTAAATTGATTAAATCAGATTTTATGATAAGACTCATGCGCATACCGTTAGGCTTCTTTTGTTCCATGTCCCGAAGCCGCCGCAATGGCGCCGTGCACTCCGCGTTATTTAGATTTTTTATCTCCTTGATTTACCTTCGCTTCTCGAGTGTGGTGTCTCATTTCATTAGCGCTATCTTCGCATATTTATATCTATGGTTCATACTTTTACATGTAAATGCGATAGGTTGTGGGTTCGATTTCCACTCGAGGAAATGAAATATTAAATATTTTCATTACTTCGCTCTGGTGTAGAGGCAAAACGCGGCGTTGAGTTCCGCCCCTCAACACGCAATATCTTCAGAATTCGATGGAAAATGGTGATAGGAGTCTCTTATCACTGGATTCCCGCTAAAAAGAGAATACTTTAACAATGTCTGCAAATAATCGCCAGTGCGCAAATACAAGTGACCCGCATTCCCAACGGGCCACTATTGAACACCGCAACTGTAATGAGATGCATAACAGCATTATATCAATGTAAGTATGTATGTATGTATGTATGTATTTATATGACGGCCGCACACAATCCGATCAATATTGCCTAATTAATTTGTTACTCCAACTGGGCGTTAGTGGCTTATTGCGCTCTATTGTTTGGTTATCCTGGTTAGCTATAGTGCAACCGTGTTAAATTGACAATACAATAGTTGACTTGTAATAGAATATAGAATATTCATATGTTAAAGTGCTTAACCATTTTTTTTTATAATACCGTCGATCGATATGTAATGGATTTTATAATAATGTTTCGCAAATAATAATAGTGGTGTAGGTAAGAAACGAAAACATACAAGGAATTTCCAATGAACGTTGTTTATATCACTATGCGATATAATTAAATGAATCGAATACGTATAAACCAAAGCCATAGCAGAACTAAGCTGATTTGCCATGTACGTACGTACGTCCGTCCGTGTGGTAGGTGAGTGTGTGCGCGGACAAATAACTGGTCGAGTCGAGGCGAGGCGAGGCGAGTCGATCGGGTGCGTGCAGCGCTGGCACGGCGCGACCCCCCGCTCGGCCCTAGCTATACATGTGGGCCGCCGCGCGCCCGGCCTGCGCCAGTCGCTGTGCGCCAACTGGAACGCGCGCACCGCTCGCTCTACCTCCACCTTACATATCTTGGATGTTTCGTGCTCGATTCGAACACTCTACCAGCTAGCCGCTTTCGATTCATCAACTCTACATCGCGCGCGTGTGTCTGTGTGTGTGTTTGTGTGTACGTACACTGTAATAGTGCATCCGTGTCTCGTCCCAGCAAGTATCCAAGACGGCCGTCATCATAAGGCTGCCCGCGAACACAGTGAGTATCGCGCTCGAACGACTCCTCAGTGTAAAATGGGACGATTCTTATCTATCCGAGCCGAGCCGCGGTGGTGTGCGTGCGTGCGACAAGACGCAAGCACGCCGGTGTGTGCGTGACATCCGACCGCTGTCGTGTCGGTGTGTGTGTGTGTGTGCGTGAGTGTTGGCTCGATACTTGTGAATTCTATTTTATGGCGGTGTGACTGGGTGTTTGTTTTTATTATCATATGACCGGTGACTGTTGGTGCAGCACGATATATAAACATGACGATATCATATTTTATATTTAATTCCATGTATTAAGTTATTCAATGATCAGCTTCACGCTGTATCCCGCACACAGCAGGATAGGCAGACGGAACCTAGTGTTAAGACACTCCGTTTCCCACTTTCTGCCGAATTCTGGAGGCATTGACTGTTGAGTGGCAGAACTCAACGCCGACTATTAAATGATTTGTTTAATATGGTATTACTAAATTACGATTAAACATAATACGTATATACTCATCAGTATATGGTATACTATTTTCCAAAATTATATATATTTGACGTCTTTCTCGCGGAAAGCTTTCTCCTTCATGTTTCGTTTGCCGTCGGAAACTTGACGGTATATTAGCGTACTCACTAAATAGAAATTATTGGTGTGTTCTAGTTTTATTTCTTTCTTTTTTATTATATTCTTGTTATATTCTTTTTTTTACTATTTTTATTGACATAACAATCATTATCTATATAATTACAAAAAACTTAAATATGTTTCTTAAGAAACTGGTTAGAGGATAAAAATAATAATATTTTTAGAGAATATTATTCAAGCGCACAAATACTTATATATAGGTATTTGTGAAAATTATATTTTGAAAAATATTTTTAAAGGTTCTTATAATTATTAATTGTAATACCTACTTGTATTTCATAAATACCTATTAAAATGTGACATAGAGAAGTTTAAATTAATATTAACTTTTGTGAATTGACAGCTATAGTGTTGTTCGTTTTATTTATTTGCTAAAAAAATAAATTACTTTGTTTTGTATTGCTAATGACAATATAACATAAATACATAACAACCTTTTGTATGAAAATGCAACATGATTTTTAAGACTAACATGGAGAGTATCTGCTTCACGCTGTATCCCGCACACAACAGGGTAGACAGAGGGAACCTAGTGTTGAGACACTCCGTTCCCCACTTTCTGCCGAATTCTGGAGGCATTGCGTGTTGAATGGCAGAACTCAACGCCGCTCTTGTTCTCGAGACCAGCGCGAAGAAATGGAAATATAAATTTAAGTAAATATGTCATCTCCTCTAGTGGTGATCGAACCCACAAACAGTCGGTTTTACAGTCACACATTGTGTCGCTGCGCCACGACTGGAGAGTATATTTAATTTTATAAATTCTTGACAAAACGGCAAATATCCCTCAATATTCAAACTTATATTTAAATATACTCCCAGTATTCAAATAGGATTACAGGACACAACTCTACATTCCAACTTTACATGCCTTGCCATTTGAAGAATGAAAGCTTAAAAGTCAATTTGCTTTGTACTAACTACATATAATTATATTTGTATATTTTATTTCAAATTATGTTATTAGTAGCTTAAAATTGCCATGTATGAAGAGGTTCATGTGAGATTGAATAGTGGACGAAGCGAAAGAGGTATGTATGTAGACAGTAGCGTTTGGCGCTCCGTTCTCTTTGACCTTCCCGCTAGATAAACAACATGAAGCTAAGTTAAGTTAAAATTAGTATAAAATGTTGTTTTGGTCTTCTCAAAAAAAGTAGAAATCAAAACTATAAACCCATAAAAGAGATATTCACAACGTTTCAGAGACGAGCTTTCCTTCTGCACCGTCGACAGCGTACCGTAGCGTTAAAAACGAAGTGTGCGCGTTTATTGTGTTTATATGAGAATGATTATTTAATGCGATCTTGTCGTTCAACGACATATCTAATCACAAAATGTCCTATATACCCACAACGATCGACTCGCCAGCTTCTACTCTACGCGATCAGAGAAAAGTGACGTATCGCACATTCTTCCGCCTTTATACAAATTATATCGGCGTTCGTTCGTTACGTACAGCTAGCTATTTAGGTGGGCCTTCATTATTTATGTTGCTTCTAACATTCGTACACTGGTGTGGGTTAAAATCGGAGCAGTCAGCTGATCGGTCGCGCGCGTGTGCGTGTGTATATATGTGTGTGTATGTGTGTGTGTTGCGTTCTTCGGGAAACACCTTTCGATGACGTGAGCGAGCTTTGTTTAATTGGACAGTGCATTGTTCGTTTGTGTTTTTTTTTATTTATTTTTTTATTTGGTCCTCTCTTTATTTTTGTTCAGTCGGTACCCGTTATAGTTGAAGTTGAATGTCACACAGGGCTTTTTTTTTGCTTCTTTGCTGTTTTTGTTGGCTGTAGTAGTTTTGTTTACGGCGTTAAATGCGTATATGAATTCGTGAATCGTATTATGTTTAAAATGTATATTAATCAAATGTTTACAAATTTGATGCTAATTTATAACAAGGAGAAAGGAAATACGAATCTTATATGATACTGTTTTTGTTTTAGTTAACCTTTTATTAACCAATAGACTCGGTTAGTAAAATGTAGAGCAATACTAAAGTTAACTAGATAATGTTTCCCACCTAATTTTTTATATTGTACCTTAAAAAAATTCAATTGCGAATTCAATTTGCTTTTTTATCACCTTTCATCATTAACATTCATCACCTTTTCTAAACATATTTTGTTTCTAAATAACAAGTTTAATATTTGTTATTATTTATTTATCACATTTAACATAAAAAAGTATTATGAATCTAATATGAAATTCATGAACACAGTGTAATCTTTAAGTTAGTACAACGTAGTAGGTAAATTTACGTTCGGACTCATAAAACCGTCTAAAGTTTCAACTTTATAGTTGCACCACGATGGAAGCTGTGTACTCTACAGCTAGAAGCTACAAAATGTATGGGAAAGTTCTAAGCTGATACTTAACGTAGAGCCCGACAAACATGTAACTTGAAAAATATTGGTTTGTTTTAAAATTACACTATTCCACGAAGCAAGGCAAGGCAAACGTCTCATTTGTGGAAAAACCTATACCCATCCATGATCATCAGCGCCGCCGCTCTGTCGTAATTTTACTGGTCTTATTTCTTTGTTTCTTCATCTACTCGTCGTCCGATGTCTGTTTTTTTTTTCAACTGTCAAATGACAGCTAAGCCTCTTGATGATATTCAGTTTCTATATTTATTTATATATACTTTTTAAGATGCCATTCAAGTGTTTGTTATTTAGAACAAATTATTATTGATATTTTTAAACATTTTTTTAAAGTGTTATTCCACACTTAGGAAAGAAAAATACTTATTTAGAAAACGTATAAAAATTTGAACGTAGCGGGATTGATACTTGTATATAGAAATTAGTTTTGTTTCAATGTGACTTGTTGTTAAAATATGTTAAGGGTTCAATTCAATTAGTCTTCAAAATGGTCTTCTACATTGTCTATATAGATTAGAAGTTGTCAGGGAAAGTTGGGATCCAGGTCGCTCACCCTGTTACAAATAAATAAGTAATAGGGCCGGTGTTCGACAATATTAATTCACCTCGATCAGCTGTTTTCTTATAGACTCGACTAACAGGTGGTCTATAAAGAGTTTTATATAAGTAAATTTTACTTATTTTCACAATCTCGATTTTCATCTTAAGGCTTTGAAACTCATTGTATTGGAAAAATGTTATCTTTTTGTGTTTTTTTTTGTTGTTGTTGAAGTATTTTGTCTTATTTACTTATAGGTTTATTAAATGTTCTGTTTTAGAAGAGGTATTATTTAGACAAGCAATAGCTTAGTAACCGAGACACGCTACATTTGATAAGTAGATCAACGTCGGCACTGATTAGTTAAATTAAATCAGCTCCACGCTGTATCCACCACACAGCAAGGTAGGAAAGAGGGAAACCAGTGTAATAAGACACTTCATTCCCCACTTTCCGCCGAGTTCTAGAGTGTTGAGTGACGAAACTCAACGCCGTGCTTTGCCTCTACGCCAGAGCGAAGAAATGAAAATATAAATGTTAATAAATATTTCACAGTTGTGCCCTGCGCCACGACTGGCGTCCACTGATTAGTTTTATCTTTGAAATGGCAATTGAAAACGTTTGGTGTTCTACACAGGCTACGGTACTGTTTACAGACCTAGACTTGCACTCGCCGTGCCCTCGTCGTATAGAAGTGAAAACAGAAGCGCAGGTCGGCGGGCTGGTGGCACACTCGCGGTAATTGGCCGAGGCCTGCCGCGTTTAGGGCGCTCTCGATGCGGCGCGGCCGCCGTGCCGGTGACGAGCCGGTCGTGCAATGTAAATGTTTACTTGCGTACGTACATACATACGTATACGTACCTATACGTATGTACCCACCTACATAACACGTGCCCGCCGCCGCCACGTGCTCGTACGTCGTCGAACACTACTAGCCTTGTGAATTATTTATTTACGAGGCACACATTTTCGCACGCCGGTCGACGAACTTGGGACGGGAGTGATCTTGGAGCGATTTCGTCGGCTATTAATTTCTCCCATGTCCTCGGGTGATCGGGTGACGTAGTGTCACCCTCTTTATTGTATGTAGGTACCTATACCTACGTCGTCTTCGTATTGTATACGTTGACATGCGTCACCGCGACGCATCCAAATGTCTCCAGTCTAACCGTAATTCTTTAGTGTTGTACTGTGACTTGTATGCGTAACAACACATTTTGCTTGTCACAGCGTGTATTACATGGTTAATACATTAGGGTGATCTGTATGAAAAATGCTTCCATATGTCATGTAATGTATGTATGTATGTGACATCAGATTTGAAGTAAAATTACGATTTGACGTTCTCTTTTACAAGTGATAGAATCTGAATCGAACTGAATCGAACGATAATTAAATCAAATTAGTCCTTGCGGCGTTGGGTTTGCCACTCAACACGCAATGCCTCTAAAAACCGACAGAAAGT
The DNA here is from genome assembly GCA_013421005.1 of Heliconius erato x Heliconius himera. NCBI lineage: Eukaryota > Metazoa > Arthropoda > Insecta > Lepidoptera > Nymphalidae > Heliconius > Heliconius erato x Heliconius himera. The sequence goes on from JAATLQ010002231.1 coordinate 164,345, forward strand.
GAGGAACGGGAGTGTCTTAATAGGAACTGCCTACCTAGCTGTCTGCGGGATACAGAAAAAAATGCCATAGTGGCGCAGTGGGTGCAGTGACTCAATTATCTGTGGTTGTAGGTTCAAGTACCATTCGTGGTAGGTGTATATTTTCACCTTGCTAGCCTGGTTAAGTCAATTTTTTGTTTAGACAGAGAGTAGATGATCTCTCACAATTTTGATTATGGAACAAAAGTCGAAAATGGTGGGAGGAGATTCGTGAAAAAAAAAATATTAAAATCGTGTTTATTATAGAGTATTGTCTTGTAACAGCTTTATGTTGGTCTCTCTAATCATTCTTAATATTTTATCAGAGGGAGAAAACCAATAAGTGTATACATAAATGCACACTTATATTAGATAAGTCTTCAAAATAAACTTAACTGAAACTTCGTAAATTTTTTTTGAGTCCATCGTGGCGCAGGAAAAAGGCGTGCGACGTTCGATTCCCATACAAAGGAGTGACGACGTGACTGACTAAGCAAACGCGTCAAGTGGGGAACGGAAATATTTTAAAGAAAACGGAGTGTTTCAACACTAGGTTCTCAGGTTCTCTCGCTTACACTGTTATGTGCGGGATACGACAACCCTAAAGAAATAATAATTTCGTATCATACTAAATAACCTCAATATCAATGACAAATTAAGGGTATTAAACATTTTCTATATAGAATCTTTGTATAAAGTTTCGAAATGATTTGAATTATGGTCAGTCGATAATGATATCACGTAGAAGTCTGAACGAAGTGAAAGCTTATTAAGCTCAATGTTATATTATATATACTTTATCATATCTCGATATTCTTAAAGATTTCACACGAATCAATCAGCTGTATGTTATGACAAACGTTATTATTTCTTGTTTTCCTGGCGAATATATTGACTAATAATATATTTCTTAATGCTTACTTGGCTCTACTATGTATGGAAATAATGATACATAGTAGAGCCAAGTAAATACGTTCCTTTAAAATCCATTACTATCTAGGTGTGTTTAAATTCGCAATGGCTCGTATCGAGTGAGCGGTTTAACTTGACTCGAATCAATTCTGTAATACAATGTAGAGTACGGCCGCTTCACAGCGCACAGTGCACAGTGCACAGCACACACAGTACTGTATCCAGATAAAGCCGCCCAGCACGTTCCGACAGCTTCCAACAATAATAATTAATTGACTCGTCCGTTCGTTATCGTGCTTTTATATCGACGTCCCCGGAGCGGGCGAGCGAGGCGCACTCGGAATGAAATTTCCATAAAAACTTTTGTGCTCCGGACGTTGGGAGCGCACGTTAAAATCGTCGGCTGGCAATAAAACAGCGGCCGGCGCGGCGCGGCGCGGCGAGGCGCGACGACCGCCCGCCCGGCCGCCCGCCCCGCGTGCGTGCGACAGGGACGCACGACGGGTAATGGACCCGCCGCCAAATGGAGAACGCGCCGCTGCGTCGACCGAGCAGCCCCCCCGCTCCCCCACTGCCCCCGCCGCCCCGCGCCCCCTCCGCCCCGCGCGCACTGTGTGCACAGTGTGCTGTGCGCCGATCTCGCAGCTTTATTTCACGATTCCGTTTCAACTATAAAAGCTTCAAACCTGTGTTACTGCACTTTGCCTCCGACTGACTCTGGGACTCTGTGCTGCGGCAGCTTGGTCGCTGCCGGTAGCGACTGATACCTACCCGCGATTGATTTACGAGTGGCGGACCGCTGCTCTGAGACGGTGAGTGCCGCAGCCGGCGACACTAGCTTTTTGCTTCACTTTTTTTTTTACGTACAGTAAAAAGTACAGTACTAACAGCTAAAATTAATATTATACGACTGTTCATTGAGCTTTTGTTATCGTCGATTGTAGTCACGACTTGCGCAATGTTTATGATTTTGGAGCTGTCAGTTTTGATAAGGTTTTTATAACATTTTTGGGGTCAGAATGTATTGTTTAATATATTTTACTATAACTGTTGTTATTTATTTATTTTATGATTCGTTGTGTCGAGAATTTGAAAAGCCATTTTAATATTTTTTTTGAACATATAAGTTGAAATAGTTTACTTATATTTTAGTTTACCTGAAGCATTACTTTTCTAGATTTGGTACTTTATCATACTTTGGAACGGAATACACATATAAATGGCTTTATATGACAAAAAATTTAAATGAAATTTGAACCTCAAATATGCATTTTACAATCCTCTCTCACACCAGGCACTAAGTAAGATGCCTACTTACTCCACTTGATTGACTGCTTTTTGCTAGAGTAATTGGTGTTTACTGTAAAGATGTAAAATACTTTTGAAAATTATGAAAGGTAAGGCGTTTTTAAAAGTTGGTCAACGATTACATGCAGGTTATCTGATTTATTAACAAATTAAGTTGTGATATGTTTATGTGTGGGATATTTGGGAATTATGTTCAGTAGAGATGAAAGATACGAGATGGATGTGGAAAGGCGTATTGCTGCCGGTAACATGGCTAACGGAGCCTTAGCTGCATTGTTAAGACGGCGAAACGTCAGCACAGCTGCGCGTTTGGCCGTAGATACACAATGCAGTGTTGGCACCGACGCTGTTATACGGCAGCGAAACGTGGGTGTTACAGAAGAACAATGAAAGAAAGATGAATGCTGTGGAGATGCGATCTCTTCTTAGGATATGCGGAGTCAGCTTAGCTGGTCGATACTGCAATGAAGAGATACACAAAATGGCAGGTACTAACGAGGATGTCACGGTGAAAATGAAGAAAAACATCCTCACTGGTTTGGACACGTCGAACGAATGAATGATGAAAGAATCCCAAAAAAGAACTACGAGGCCCAGAGGGTTCAGGTTCGATAATTGCGTATATAGGGATAAAAAATTGTATTTGTAAAAATACATGTAGATTCATACTATATGAATGAGCATCATCTAAAAATGGTGACTAATAGTCAAAGCAAAATAAAAATTTTAAAGAATGCAATCAGAATAAAAGATTATATCTAAACATTTGCATTTCCGTTTCTCCATGCATATAACCTAAATGTAAAATAACATTTAGATATACCTATTTTTAATCTTGGCTATCTTGTTTTTACTATCACAAAACAAATTGACACTTATATATTTGTCGACTGAACTTGTTGATAATTGAAATTTATTAATATTATATCTAATAATCTTTTTTAGTTAAGTCATTCATATTTGATGTTTGCTAATATTATTTCTTATAATGTTTTTTAGGATCTGACCGGTCAGAACAGCAATGATTCGGGCGGCAGCGGCGGCGCAGGGCGCGCTTCAACGCCGCACTTGAGGCCCACGCCGAGCCCCACCGGCTCGAGTGGATCGCGATCCATGTCACCGGCTGTCGGTGAGTGATGAGTTTTTATTTATATTTTTACTTATGTACATACATTTATAACATATTTAAAGTGTATAATATAGTTAAACACATACAATGGATACTGTCGTTGGAAAGACTCGACAATTGAGAATGAAAAAATGGAAAAAAAATGAAAATAGTAAACGAGAGCGTAGTTTGCCAGAGTCGTAGTTTCACCAAAGGCGTGTTGATCAGATTCATTGTGCATACTTCGTCACTAGCAGACGCGGGCTTTCCCGACATTGACCCACATAGAGCGGGCGCCCAGAGTACACCGTATTTTGCCCCTTTTGCGGGCGCGAACCACCCTCCACCCACCTTATGTACGAGTGAGGGGTGGTCGCGGTATATAGGGTCTCGTGAAAAACTTACCCCCACCGGCGAAGAGCACGCAAAACAGGACCTTTCCACCCGGGCCGGGTGTCGACGCGTCACTCCTATGTGCTGGACCATCGGCCTCCATTTATTCTCGCCTTACAAATTTATCCAAATTAGGGTGAGACTGCCCAGACTATATACTACCGATGTAAACACGACGGACTCGAGAACAGCTGATTGTTGACTTGCAAATTTTTTTACGCAATATTTTTAATACAAAGACTAAGGGCCCGTATTTATAAATAGCTCTCAAGTCTGAGTCTGAGATCTTGAAATGCCGTTTTCGTTCATAAATTTCAATCTATCAAAGAAAACGGCACCTTAAGAGTGGTCTCAGACTTGAGAGCCATTTATAAGTACGGGCCTAAGATCAACTTAATGTCAAACGAAACAAAACGTTTGTACGAAACTAATACAGTAAACAAACGGGTGATATTTCAAAAAGAATAGCTCTCACAGCGAGTGCTCACGTGTAATCGATGTGCCGTGTTTAGGGTAATATAAAATCACTTGCGCAATTGGCGGGCTTCCCTCAAATCGTCCTTGGTGGGGTCACAGGCTGGGGTCGCCGCCATACCTCCACTTAGGTCTGTTTGACTGTGAGGACCTAGATATTTGATCTCAAGGCTGGCAGGGTTCATTCATGAATAGGAAACAAGGTCGACGGTAATGTACCTTACGTAACTTATTTTATTACGTTTCGTTCGTGCTTGTGTATTGTGTGTGTGTGTGTACTCTGATGGATGGCGTATTTTTATGTTACTATTGTATTTTTCGTATCACGTGTAGATGTTGAGATGTTTTTGATTGACTACATAATTTTTTTTATTATTATAATATTTATATTATACCTATAATTATATTGTATAGATTTTTTTTTGCTCTTACGGATGTTTTCTAAATAATATTAAGCAAGATATTTGGTTAATTCTGTCTGATTTAACGATAGCTTTAATCCAATGAGTTACAGGTATACAGTATTCACAAAGGATACTACTATGTATACATTACCCCGATTATAATAAGAACCTACTACCTTATACTTTTCTGAAAACAGATTTGCCAATAAAGCCTCATACATAAATGCAATTCATAATAATCCCTTTTACTTTCATTACTCATTATATCATTCTCAAGTGGAGTATGACTCGAAAGTATTATTTTATCGACCAGCATCGAGTGGCCGAGCGACTTGCCGTGTTTTGTTAACGTCAACGATTGCCGAACACGGCTTTCTCAAAACATCGGGCCACAAGGCACACAGCGAGCGCGGGCCGGGCGAACGGCGACTGGAATATACACGAATACCGGTTATGTGACCGCGATACGCCTTCACCACGAACCTCGTTTCTAGCGATACGAAACACAGTGTGTAACTTACAACGCTGCTTCGGTCCCCACGAAGCCGACGTGGGCATGGGTAAAACCAGCAACGGAAAGTGTGCCCGTGTAATAAATAGCTGGTCGCTTGGTCGCGAAGCTGGTGGTAGTTGGACATGACGGCATGACGTCAACCGTTCGGCTCGCCGGACTCTCGACTCTCGACAAACACCAAGTGAATATGTGAAGTCTCATTGGAGAATTATATGAAACGATCGAGGATAGAGTTGTGGGTTGTATGTAGAAAATGGGTATTTAGAAGTGTATGTGTGTGATTAAATTTTTGTATGAGTTAAAAGGAACAGTTCTGAACGATATTGTATTTAATCTTAAATATGTATATGAGGAAAACTTATTTGCATATTTAATTTTCTGTAGTTCTTTTTCTTTTCTTTCACAATTTTTTCCTCCTCTTTCACTTTGAATATGTGCTAAGCCGATCTCTATCACCGTTTATATTATAAAAGTATAAAGTTTATCGGTCGCATTGTGCCCGTTTCCAATCCAAGTCCATCGTTATTTTAACACAATGAAGCCGCAATACCGCAACCCGACGCGCTCGAAGGTGAATTGCGTATTGTTCGACGCTCGCGCGCCACGGTCACTTTCGAAATGGACTCTTAATATTACACAAATAAAGTTTCTTTTACTTTAAACTATAGTACACGACTTGGAAGTTAATTTTGCACCTTATTTCAACAAAATCCAAGTTAGAATTTACAATGTAGTGGGATTGTTGTGTTGTGTTGTGTTGCGCTAAAAGCATTTCGCAGTCAGTCAGTCCGCTCCGCGTATCGGTAGTCGGGCTGGAATGTCATCAACAAAGATAAGTCGGCGCTGGACTTTGCCAAACTGTATTATTTGTTTTGTGGTATACTTACATACATAAATATATATACTAATATGTAAAGTTTTTATTATTTTGTGATTGATTTTCTTGGTGTAAATTTTAGATTCTTTTTTTGTTTTTTTTTTTGGTAAGTTAACGTTCAGTTTTTATGATTAAATAAATATTTATGATAGATAGATTAGACAATTTTAAACTGTTTAAAATAAAAATCAGCTTCACGCTGTATCTCGCACACAGCAGTGTAGGCAGAGGGAACCTAGTGTAAGACAATCCGTTCCCCACTTTCTGCCGAATTCTGGAGGCATTGCGTGTTAAGTGGCAGAACTGAATGCCGTGCTTCGACACCAGAGCGAAGAAACGGAAATATAAATTTAAGTGAATATTTCATCTCCTCGAGTGGAGATCGAACCCACAACCTGTCATTTTTACAGTCACACTTTGTGCCGCTGCGCCACGACTGGCCTCCAACTGCTTAAAGCTTAACTGTTTTATATATTTAATGAGTGTGTCCGTTTAACTTGCTTTAAATTGATATTATTATTTGAAATAACTTAGTTTCCGTTTTTCCAATTTGGCGCGCGAGTAAAACTTAATCACGGAGATAAAACATATTGAATATGTATTGCTTATTATAAAATATTATATACATTTATATTTAATTTCACATTATCTCATTTAATATTGTAATTTATTTAATTAGTTGAACATTTGGATTCTTCAATTATTATCTTTTGCTTGTTTTAAGTTATTTCTATGCTAATAATGATGAATCAATGATATGATCTTTTAAATATAATAGTTCTACATGTTCAAATAGTATAAAAGAAAGTCACGTCTTCGAAAACTCTTATTTATTTCTTCTAAAGCAGGGGTTCCCAAATTTTTCTAGATCAAGGACCACTTTTATATCATTCTTGCTAGCAGGGACCACTGTGCATGTAGGTATAACAAAAAATTAACTGTGATGATTAAACAGAAACTTCGCCTCACTATCCCCAGTTATAAAATTAAAATCGTTCCCGGACCATATTTAGGCTTCTGCAGACCACTGGTTGGCAACCAGTGTTCTAAAGCAAAGGATTGGAAACTATTCTTTCATGTTATATATCGTTTTTGGTACAAGAAATTATCTAAAAATTTGAATCTTATTAATGTCTTTTTGTTTGCTAGAGTAGCACAGTGACGAATGTAAAATAGAATTATTATTCTTACATGCTAAGGACTAATCTCAAAGAACCACGATCTGCATAATCTCAACGTATGGTATTATTTTGACAAATTAGTTTATTAAAAAATCTACTATAAGAAAAAGAAGAGTGTCGAAAGAAAGAGTAAAATAAAAAATAAATTATTATTTGTCATAGGTAATTTGGACTGTATTGTTTTGTTTACTTTTCATGCAAATCCAGTATGTTTTTTTTAAACATAGTTTTCATTTTCTTTTACTTACCCATTGATATTATAGATAGGTGGCAGAATCAAACGTCAAAATCCCGTGCCTTATGTGTAGAGAAATTAAGAGAGGATATTTTCAGTTATTATTATAAAGTAATCTATTAAAAAACATCTAACGAGGTAACTATTTATTATTATTATATTGTAAAAAAAAATTGTAGATATCAGGTAAAACCCAGGTGGTAACTAACAAACCACGCTATGAAAACTCAACCACTAGAAAATTAAATTCTACTTAATATATCTATAAGTAGATTGTTCTCACATTAAAGTCGTTGTGGTGCTGTGTGTGTTTATAGAAGGAAGCAAAGGTCAAGTCGTTATCAAGTATTTCTCGTAAGGTTTCGACACGTGAAATTGAATTTGTAACCTTTCACTCGAACATTGTGAAGTCGATTTCGGGGAGTGGAGTGCACGTGAAACATAATTTTGTTATTTATTGCAACACATTGGATTTTTGGGAGTCAAATTTTTTATTGAAACTGTGAAGCAATGAGAGAGGTTTTATATGTTGCTTTTTTAGGATGTTCAAGTAAGTTGCCAGTTAGTTGGTTCTACTTTTAATTTTTCGATGTAAACTAGGTTCATGAACGTGACTCATTTTGTACATATTCTAGGTACAATTACTCTATATTCAACTGATAATAATAGTTATTCTTGCATTATTGCCATAGCACGTCTTTTTTTAAGCCAGTCGTCGCGCAGGGACAGTAGCGTGTAAACGCGACAGGTTATGAGTTCGATTCCTGTTCGAGGAAATGAAACATTTAATATTTTCGTTTTTTCGCTCTGGTGTCGAGGCAAAGCGCGATGTTGAGTTTTCGCCACTCAACACGCAATACCTGAAGAATTTGGCGGAAAATGGAAGAGTAGAGTGTCTTAACGCTACGCTCCTTCTACCTACCGTGCTACATGCGGGATACAACGTGAAGCTGTATCTGCATCATGTCTTTTCTTATTATATTAACAAATTACGTTTAAAAAGGCTCGTGTAATTTAAGTAATTAGCTTCTGTACCGTCGCAACTTTTGACTAAAAGTAGAGCAGTGTATCAACATGAACTCGCTTCTCAAACTTACTCAGCAGTAAAGTACTTGTGCATCTCGGTAAATATCTCGTATACCTTTCGGTACGGTAGCAGAGAGGCACTGTTGAGACCGAATATAAATAAAGGCGATGCCTAATAATAGTAGCGCGCGTTGGTCCCTTACCGCGACCGGGAAACCGGGATACGGGGAAGTACGTACTATAGGCGGTCGGTGCACCTGCGCATGTTCACCGCTGCCTATCCGCCACGTGCCCCGCGTCCTTGGCAAGGCCGACGACCTCCTTTAAATGAGATGAGAGAGAAAAAAAAACACACGAAACAAAACGCTTTTTGCCCCGATCCCCCGCCGCAGTGTTTGTTTTGATTGTTTTCACGTAAACGATCCGTACGCCGTGTTTTGCTTCTTCTTTTTTTTTTTGTTAAGATTGATGTTGGTTATTGTAATTCAGATTCCACCTGAGCAGCTATCTATCGATTTTTAATTGGGTCATGTTTTGTTCCTTACCTTATTCTTATCAAACGAAATATTTACTATTATTCATTGATATATTTTATATTTTCATTTTTTCGTTCCGGCGTCGAGGCTTAGCCCGACGTTTAATTTCGGCACTCAACACGCAATGCCACCAGAATTCAGCGGCAAATGGGAAACAGAGTGTTTTAACACTAGCTTCCCGTGTTCCCTCTGCCTACCCTCCTAACTTGTGGACATTAATTGAAATTTAAAAAAAAAATAAAAATAAACAACTCTAGACAAATATGTTCATTAGAAAAAACATTCCATTGTCTTTTAAAACATGACTTGTGTTTGTTTACCCAATTAAGGCAACAATCAATAGCTTTTTTTTTTACAAGTCCTTACAATTTTTAATTATGTATGTCAAGGTTACACGAGGGTTCTAGGTTTCACCCCGTTTTGCCCCAGTGAGGTACTGGTATGGTATTCTTTTATTCCAGCCACACCCGCGCGAACACTGTGTTCTGTATGAATAAAGAGAGAACTTCAAATATTAAGAGTTGAATGTTACGTTATATTTCTATTTTTAATTGATATTTAACATAATTGTTGCAATTTTAATTATATAATAATATTAGTCATCGAGGCCAGTCGTGGCGTAATGGCACAAGTGGTGTGTGGATGGACTGTATACGTGGTAGGTCGTAGGTGCGATTTCCACTCGAGGAAATGAAATATTTTCATTTTTTCGCTCTAGTGTCGAGGTAAAGCGCGGCGTTTAGTTCCGTGACTCAACACCCAATGCCTCCAGTATTCGGCGGAAAGTGGAAAGCAAAGTGTCTCTACACTAGGCTACCCCGCTACATGCAGTATACAGCGTGAAGCCACAAAAAATACATTTTTATACTCTTTATATTGTTTACCATTTTCATATTACTAATACTTACTACTTTAACTGTACCATATCTTTTATAATTCCAAGTTCGTATTTAATGTGGTGCTGAAAACCATCGGTACTTGTATATTACATACATACATTAGACTGTGGCGTCGGTAATCAATTTAAATGGGCCATACACACGCTCTGGTCTCCGCGACGCCAGTTGTCTCAACTAGGCCGTTCTTGTTAGCGCCGCTGTATACTCCTACATTGTATACTCTTGCCATTTGTTCATACAATTGACACGGTGCGCGGCTTAGAACCTGTTAACGTTACTGTGTCTCCGGTTAGTTGTAATAGTAATGCTTTGTTACTATAAATAAATAAATCAGCTTCCCGCTGTATCCCGCATAGCGCAGGGTAGGCAGAGGGAACCTAGTGTTAAGACACTCTGCTTCCCACTTTTCGCCGAATTCTGGAAGCATTGCGTGTTGAGTGGCAGAACTCAACGCCGCGCTTGTCCTTGACACCAGAGCGAAGAAATTGAAATATAAATTTAAGTAAATATTTCATCTCCTCGAGGTTTTGTTACTATTAAACGGTTAACTTAGCTGTTCTAAGAGCGTTTCAAATATGCTATGTCATTTTAATGTATTAGGTGCTTGTTATGATTTTTTTATAGTTTTTTAAGTAGAGGGAACTTAGTGTTAAAACACTCCATTCCAGTTAAAACACTTCCGTCCCCCCCACGTTGATATAATGAACTTTAAATGAATATAAATATGGTCATACTTCCAACATCGACGTAATTAGTTTAATAGGCCAATGTGATACATAACTTACTGAACCAGTTTGTAGATATTTGTGCTTCAACTTCACGTCCAACTTAACATTGAGTATTGGTCGTTGCTAATTCTATCAATAAAATATGCGTCCGCCATTCATACATATATATATATATATATATATATATATATTATACATGGTCTTCAATTAATTCAATGAATCATGTATTGATTTGATATTCAACTTACTTTTACTTGATTATTATATCCTTTTAAGTTGATTAATTTACATTTATTATTTATATAATTTATTACGTTGAATGTTATTTAAATGTAGAGGAAATTGCGGCTGTATAATGTGAATATGAAGTAGTATATATAATTTTTTGATTAGCTTACCTACTTTGTCCGTTATTTTATATGGTTATATGGTTGTGTAAAACATAGAATAGTGATTGCGTTGATTTTATTTAAATATTTTTTTCTGATATTGTATGCAAATGTATGAAATATTCGTTATATTGTTTGATTATTTATCACCAATTATTATTTATTTAACAAAATTTTGACTCCTATTCTATATTCGAGTACTACATACTTTGCACGAGAGAAAAAAAACATACAAAACCCACCGTGTGTTCCTTTTTAATTCTTCATAAATTCTAGAACTCTAGAATGGTGTACATTATCACGGAATGTCGGTCTACCGTTGGCGGAGTCGGCGGTGCGCGGCTCGCCGCACGTTACCAGCCCGCAACACCGCATTCTCCGCATATGATATCGATGCAAACTATACTTATTACAACCATATATATATATAAACACATCTGTCTGTCCGTACACCACTGTACTTGATACAACCAACACTAATTAGTTAGTCACGACCCATCCACACCACTGAAAATTCAATCTTATCAATCGTTTTATTACAGTTTATTTTTGCATTTTTTTCTATCTTTCTCGGCGTGACTAAAGCACGAAATTCAGAAAATTACAATCGTATCACCTGTTGCCCGTGATGTTTGCAGAGTGGCCTCTAGTCGTGTTTGTGATTCACGTTTGCGTGGGCACCTCGGGGAGACAAGTTTTTAATGACGCATTGTACCTAAGCTGATAGCTGTAATCACATTTGAGTTACTCTCTATTTCCTCTAAAGAGATTTAAATTATAATATCTTGTGGATTTGGATGTTAAATTAATAGTTACGCTATGGTTTTACTTATTTTATATTTATATATTTATAGTATAATATAACTTATCTTTTATAATCATCCAAGAACCATAAACTATACCTACTATGTATAAGTGTGACTTGCGAAGTGAAGGGTATACGACTCGTGGTATGCCGTTAAGTTACTTTTAACTTTTTTTTAAAGAGAGAAAATGACTTTGAGGATTGATTATAGTTAATATAGATATCATTATTTAAAATTTGTTGTCGTAAAATTTGTATATAGTGGATGTTTTAAACGTGAATACTTTAATAACACCTTACATAGGTTCTCCTAAAAAAAATAAAACTTAATTGATTTAAATATCACAATATTGTTATTTAAGTGATCACGATCACGCTGCATCCGAATGGGCGGCGTGCACCGGCGGAGGTGGGAAAGTAAAGACCTCGACGTGGACTGCTGATGCCCTTGACAGAGCTGGTTGTTCTTGTGCGCGCCGAGTGCCGTTCCCATGTTGAGAACACGATTCAACTTTAAATACCATGTTGTGTTTGATGATTTAGAGTTAACTGTAATTTCAGTTTTGTACCTTAATAAGATTTCCTTTTTCTTGTATAGAAACTCAACGTATGACTCAGTCAGAGCGCCTAGTCGGTATTCAGGAGGCGCGGGTTCGAGTTCAAATTTTTATACGTTTTCTAAATAAATTGTATTTCCGTTTAACAATTGATACTTCTAAGGGTAAAATTCATAGTAACAATTTGAATTTATGACCACGTCAACTAAACTATCTATACAACAGATCTCACAAAGTGATAGTTTTACGTCATTATTTTTTTTATTATCATGCAATGTAATGCATATAATTATGCGCTGTATGCAGTCAATGAATTACAATATCTCTATGCAAAAACTGAATTGAATAAAATTTAACACAAAACGTGTTAAATTTTAAACTTATTTAAGTAAGACAATAATTTTTAAACCTTTATATATCTAGAGGATATAGCTTTGTCTGTTTACTACATGTTAGTACAGTTTTGTGATTGTTATTTAATAATATACAAATTGAGAACCACTTGTGAGGACGGATAAGGAACTCTCAAACGACCTAGGCGGAAGTAGTTGTCAGTCAAACGAGCTTTTAAGTCTGCATCTAAAATATGTTTAAATAAAGCTTATAGTAGATATTATAAGAGGCTAATTCAAATTCAAAATATTCTTTATTCAAACACATTTACAAACACTTTTGAATCGTTAAATGTCGCTGCCACCGACTCGGAAGGCAATTTTGCTAAGAAACTACAGTTACTCTTTTCAAATATAATAAAATTTTAATGAATACGACTAAGCTAATGTGACTTGTATACAAATGCATAATTTACATTTGTACGACGCCAATAGTGCAGTCATTTTTATGAGACGGTGTCCCGGTGTCCCGGGACCAGCGACCCCGTTACGGGTACGACCGTTAATGGTCGCCGTAAACAAATAGATAGATACATAAATAGATAGATATATATAATAGGTGGGCACATATGTCTCATTCAATATGATACACCGGCGCCTCGCCGTCTGGCGCTCGTCTGATCGCACCGCCTGTATTATAATGCCGTGATAATTGCGATTACGAAATTAATTGAGATTAAAGTGTCCCGTCCCGTCGTCCCCTGCATACATACATACATACGATAACACAACTCGACCGAACCTATAATAAAGCGAGTCGATAGCTCACCTAGTTGTAGTAGGGAGCAAGTAGACTTATGTTATATGACATAATACTAACTCAGCATAACTGCGTAAGTTCAAATCGACATACATAAAAGTTGCATTTCCACTTTCGTCGTTGCAAATCACCGCCGTTCCGTATCTCGGCCTCGGTCAACGTGTTGCGTGTACGTGTCGTGTGTGTGCACATATACGGATGTATGCATTGAAGTGCAGCGAGAATTCGCAGACCAGCTCTCACGTGCCACACTGAAAACGAAAGTGATCTGGTGCGTCTCTCCGCCCTAGATTGATGCGCGCCGCCCGGCTTAGGCGGGCCCTGCCTCGTTAGCTGTGTTATTCAAATCGTGTGTGTTGTGCGGAGAGAGGTGCGAGAGGCCGGATCGATGGCACACGGCAACCACCGACGCTTGCACTCTCGTATACAATTTAATTCAAGTTTCTAGTAATACGTTGGTTGTGCCCCGCACCACCTCGCTCGGAGGTGTGTTTTACGATCCAATAAAAGTATCCTGCATTTGTTTTTGTTATCTTAAACGCCATTGTGTTTAATGTGAAACGATTATCGTAACGTTGTGCTTATCTTATCATTATTACTATGTTTTGAAAATGGTAACTAATTTGCTAATGCTTTTTGCCGAATTCGAATGGATTAAGGTTATACGAAATTCGGAGTTGAAGATTAAATTGTGTTCATTTTAATTAAGTTGTTGTTATTACGTTGTTATATTTTTTATTATGTGATAAGAATCAATTAGTTTTTTTGCTCTACAAGTAATTAAAGAACATATTTATAATGTTTTGTTGTTGTTTTTGTAGGTACGCAGAACGTACCGATGCCACCGCGACCGTCGTCGTCCCTGTCGGACGGCAGCGGGCCGACGGCGCGGGCGGGCGCAGGCAGCGGGCCTCCGCCGTCCGCGGCGCCGCCGCCGGGCGCCATGCTGCAGCAGCCCTACCACCACGGCTCGTACAAGCCGGCGCCGTACCCGCCGCAGCCCTACCCCTACCCGCCGCGCAACCACCATCCATACCCCTATGGCGGGTACCGACCCACGCCGCCGCCGCATCCATCGCAACATTATCCACCGCTCAAGGTATTTTAATAATGCTTGTTTTTTTGTATTATTTTATTAGTTGATATTTAAGTAACCTATATATTAAAATATATTCATCCATATGGAGCAGGTTATTCCATATTTTATATATACTATTTTTATAATACTCATGTTTTTATAGTAATCTATTACATTTGTTGTTGTTTTATAGACTAGCAGTAATTATTTTATTATTATCGATGATATGTTTACTTCAACTTACATAAAACTTGGAAAAATGTGGTACATAGATAGTGTGAATATACATTTAATATACATTTTTTCTATTTATAAATAAAAATAAAATATTATTTTATTTAGTAAATATGAAGTAGGTACAGTTTAAAATGTATACGATCTGTCGCATTCCAGCAGGCCGGGCGCCACATGGGCCCGCCGGGCGACTCCATGCCGCCGCCCACGGCGCCGGGCGAGCTGGACAACGGGCCGGCCGCGCCCGCCACGGCGCTGGTGACCACGGGGCCCGAGGGCGCGCTGGACGAGGGCAGCCAGCAGAGCACGCTCAGCAACGCGTCGGCGGCCTCGGGCGAGGAGCCCTGCGCGGGCCCCGGCACGCCCAAGGCGCGCAAGGACTACGGCGCGGGCAGCGCGGCGCCCTCGCCCTCGCCCGGCGGCGCCTCGCACTCCTCCGCGCACGACGACTACGACGCCGCGCCCTCGCCCTGGCCGCGCCCGCCCTCCAGCCCCGTGAGTACCACTCTACAGAAATACCATCGTCAAATTATATGTAACATTTGAATGCTATAGAAACTAAATTCATAAATTTAAAAACTATAAATATAGCCTACACTGTAAAATTTGTTCTTCTTGTCACTTTTCTATTTAACTGACGGTAATACCGTCAAATTTATATGTTAAATATTGAAGTTCAATAAATATTTTAATATTATATCTAAACACATGACATTTTTAATAATGTGTATATATATATTTAATGTACATTTGTATTTAAAACTACATAACAATGTTGTTGTTAGTACCCTTAAAATCCTTTTCCCTTGTTTATGTGCACAGCACTCCTTGGTATTTTTTAAAAATTTTATCAGTATATAGAGTAATTGTAATTAATTTTTCTTAGCAATTTCACATGTCACTACACTATTTTTTGACTAAATTATTTCACCCACTCAACCCCCCACCCCCAGTTAACATGTTGTGGTAGGAGATTGCATTATGTCGTGTATTTCAGGTGTTTAACAGTCACATAGCGCCGGAGTCCTACAGATCAAAGGTTTATATCCAGTTAAAGCTCACTAAGCATGTGTAGTGCTCGAATAATATTATATTATTTTATATATCCGCGTTTGCATGGTGGCTCTGTATCTATAATAATAATAATAATTAAAATTATAATATGAAATTGCCAGGGGTTCTCAAACATTCACTTAATTTAATACTTAAATCGTATTTTTTTTTGTTTTGTTATTGTCAAATGAATAAGTGCTTGTTTTTTTTAATGTTTTTGATCTAAAATAATCTTTAGCTCGTATTATTGTATTGCTAGTAATCATTTTTTCGATATATACTTTTTGAAGTTTTTTAGGTTTCAATTTTTTTTTAAGTAATATTCGTCTTTGAGAAACCTTGGAGTCTACTTCTGTTTTTACCATGCGATAACTTAACGCCCAGTAGCTACATATTAGATATAATTTGAGATGTTATGCGAAATTAATCAAAATTTTGCTGCTTGAGCTTTAAAAACTACAATCTGTTGTGCTTCCAGCTATTTTCCCATTGGTGTTGGTCTGATATTATTAAAAACTGTAAAAGATTTTTTTAATGTGCAAGTTCCTTCAATTAGATTTTATATATTAAGTTAAGTAATACTTCAACATCTGTAGAGCATGCTCTGTCCCTTTCAGATAACATTATTTTCGCATTTTCTTTTTTATTGTAACGTTATACAGTGTTATTTAAAAATGCTAAAATACGATTAAGTATATTATGCATAAATATAATAATAACTATTATTAGATAGTGCTTTAATTAAGTGTACCTTATTAATCAATTTAAAAAAAATAATTGAAGTGATTCAACTTTTGTTTAATTTTTGATGATGTAATTTAAATTATATTAAACTAAGTGAGGAAAAAAATTCAGAAGACGCTTTGGTCTTGTGTTTATCTCGATATATCAGTGAAATAAGTTACATGATGTAAGCTACAGTCAATAATAATTAAGAAAAGAGAGCAATGAAATCGAAAATTACATCACTAAAGTAATTCGATTCGATATTTACTGTACATTTTAGTACAGTAAACATCGTATTAAATATCTCTTGAGTATTCATGGTTTTTCTATAATATCGCATGATTTGTTATATACTCATACTGAAATAACGTTATATTTAAGCAATAATAATATAATTAAAGTACTGAGGTTAGGCTTATGAAGATGTTAAGACTATTTATTAAAGTAAAATACAACTGACCAGTATAATATTTTTTTTAAAAGTAAGTTTTAAATGGACTTCTCGAATCTGTGTATATTTTAGTATTGTAAGTTTTTTGGAAACTCGATGCTTGGTCTACGCTTGACCACGGACTGCAGCTAAATGTTCGAAATGTCGGGTTTCAAAAAAATTTTATAACTAAAATATACACGATTATTCAGGTTATAGATTTATTTAAAATGTTTAAAAATCGCAAATATCAAAGTAAATTAGTATAAGTTATTGGTTATCCATAAATTTAGTCACACGAATTAGCCTCCAAATAGTGTGTCAGTAATCGGTAGTGGTGTGTATGATGTCCGTTGTTGCGCCAGAAGTCGGACTCGCTGGGCAAGCTGTACGAGATGGACGACGCGCCCGAGCGCCGCGGCTGGGTGGAGCGCCTGCTGGCCTTCATGGAGGAGCGCCGCACGCCCATCGCCGCCTGCCCCACCATCTCCAAGCAGCCCCTGGACCTCTACCGCCTCTACCTGCTGGTGCGGGACCGCGGCGGCTTCGTGGAGGTACGCGCTCAGTGGTTTCATGTCTTTGTGAGATGTGATGAGGTGCTAATTGTTTATTGACGGAGAAATATATTTTTCTAGAAGCGTAGTAAGAGAGAGAAAATAATAAGTCCTCATATATTATTACAGTTATTATGTGTTGCAAGCAGGAAGCACATTCCGCAAATATTCCTATTGTAGACCAGAGATTTGAAAATTTATAAATATTATAATTTCCCCATTTACCTCTATCGCATTCAGAGGAGTCAGAGGCTGTATCACTGCACTACATTGGTGTCATTATTTCTTTGACTTGATTGATTATTTTGAATGTATTATTTTTCATTTTGTACCAATTATTATGGTAATGTCCAAGTTCAAACTTTATACGATTTCTATCTAAACGTGTGTATAATTAAAAATGTTAAATCATCTGTTGTACGTTTAAAATAATTTGATTTATATTTTTAAAGGTGACGAAAAACAAAACGTGGAAGGACATAGCGGGTCTCCTCGGTATCGGCGCGTCCTCGTCGGCCGCGTACACTCTGAGGAAACATTACACTAAGAATTTGCTCGCGTACGAGTGTCACTTTGACCGCGGCGGAATCGATCCCCAACCTATTATAAACCAAGTTGAAGCCTCCACTAAGAAGAAAAGCGGCAAGTCCAATAACACGGCGAGTGCAGGTGAATATTGTTATTATTATTTTATTATAGTTGTGTTTCATAAATTTAGCCTATTTAAGATATCTGTTTTGTACTTTCTGCCCAATTATTGAGTAACGAAGCTTAACTCCGCGCCTTGTCTTGATATCAAAGAATAATTCCTTTTCGTAACTACCAAGACAAAGCATAGTCTAAACTTTTTCTTGCAAAAGGCGAAATTTGCTATGTAAGTTCCTTGGAGAAAGTTAAAGGAAAATTAATACAGAATTTGTCTAAATTACTACGGGAATGGGAAAAAGTCGATTTCAATTTATATAAACATAAGAGTATTTATAATATGTACAACACTAGTTCATCATTCATCGAAGATTTATGCTTTTAAGTGCTAGAATATTAATCTGTGTTTTTAGAAGAATGACGTGAGTGTGTATTTATATAAACACACGTATGTTCTTTAGGTGTAATATGGCTAACTTAAAATATATTTAGAAGTTTAAATGCAAAATAACAATTACAACAAACAACTGAAAGTCATGGA
The DNA here is from genome assembly GCA_013421005.1 of Heliconius erato x Heliconius himera. Taxonomy (NCBI): domain Eukaryota; kingdom Metazoa; phylum Arthropoda; class Insecta; order Lepidoptera; family Nymphalidae; genus Heliconius; species Heliconius erato x Heliconius himera. Next base: position 183,122 of record JAATLQ010002231.1, read on the forward strand.
GATAATAATAATATACTATTTATTGCAAATAAACTTGTAAATATAGCAAAAGTTTCAGTTTTAATCAATTTTAAGTATGGACATTATTTTTAAAATATATTACTTTCATAAATTATAAACGCTCTGTTGGCTTAAATTCTATAATGAATTTTGCTATTTTTGTTAGAAAATCTTTATGTATACATGCAGATATCTTCTTTTATATGCTATATAATAATTCCTACGAATTCTACTTACTGCTTAACTAGAAGCCAATATTCCTATACTTGTCTTTGTTTGTAATTTTATGCATCACTTTTTCTGCTATGTCTCAAAGAAGTCCACTTCTCTAATGTCCATTATTAAATATACTGCTATAGATAAATGATATGTATAAAGGTTACGTTGACCAGTTGACACTTCGTTGACAAGACCTTATGACGTCATGTCATCGGCTGCTGTTTCACCTATTTAGAAATACAGATTTAAACATTTTAAACATTGATATGAATGCTAAAATTATTAATAGCCATCTAAATTTTCATATTTTCTTCTCATATAGATTAAAACACCCAATAATTTAATTTTGCAAGTAACGTTTTTTATCTTGTACTTCCAGGGTCATCGAATTCTCAGGAGCAGTTCGGCTCTGGCGGCGCGGGGCAGGCCGCGCCCATGGACGGCTACCCCGCGCACTACGCGCCCTACCCGCCGCAGCCCGCGCAGCCACAAGGTACTACACGATGTGGTTTTTTTTTTATTTAAATTATGACACTGCAGACACTACCCCTTTTACAGTATTATTTTATAAAGTATAAACTAATATAATTCTGATATATTACTGATGCCGTTTATTACACGACACAATTACACTATTTTTTCTAAATAAAATAATTTATATACATTTCATGCATATAGCAGGGTATAATTTTTTTTCGGAAGTGGGTAACTAAGTGTATTTTAAAGAGTTTATGATTTGACAAATCATGCTTCACACTATATATATATATAATTAAAACTACCTAATAATTGCCAATATTAATCCTGTTTATTGTATGTATTTCTGGGTGAAGGTTAATTTCCTTTAAATATTAAAAGGCAACATAACAAATGTTTATAAAGATTCTTTTTCATAATTTTCGTGAAAACAACATGGTGCTTGCTATCGTAACATATAAAAATAAAATAACAATAGAAAACACAAAAATTTAATATGTACATATATCATAGATTTAGTAAAACCCCATACTAGCGTCTAGTTAACCGAGTGCACGGAATTTGAAGTAAAATGCTGTATATTCATATGCTACATAGATCTAGTGTTAGCAACCGCTTTCGTGTGGTTTTGGAGAACAACGTCCATGGCTCGGTGCTTCCTTTTGTTTGTGCGGTCTTAACTAACATTTATCATTCGATTCCATTTATTATTTGGTACAAAATATACTTAAATATCGATTATATACTCAAATATCGATTATTATAACGAGTTGAGTATATTTTGTTCTGATAATAAAAGCTAATAAATCATATGGCCTTAGTCCGCTTGTCACTAACCCCTTAATATAGCACTATAGTTATGTAATACATTTAACTGTCGCCATACAAATCTATTTTTAATTTTATAACGAAGGCACCATATATGTATTTAACAATTTTATATACAATTTTTGGATTTGGTGGTGACTTTTAATATAACAATTAATATACATATTTCTAAGGATTCTACTGACAAATCTTTCTCTTAATGGGTTAATTGAAAAGATTTTGCTGATTTTGACATTCTTTTTAACAAAAATGCCATTGTTTATTTTAATTGAATACAATTAATGATGGTCAAAAGACTCTGTTTACTAAAAGCTTGTGAATTAAAATAAATATTGCAATTTCTCAATTCTGTCACCATAATGAGAATATTTCTATCATCAAAGAAATAATAAAAAACAAAAGATGATTGTTGATGTTCTATTATGTCCTATTAATTCATCAGAACTTGTTGCTTAAAAAATATTTTTAGTATTGGTATTCATAAATAAGAAATATAGAATAACCTTCGTTTATATAACTTTTATATAAGAATAAAATTAGCACAGGGATGAAGGGAGGCTAGAACAAAATGTGTATAGATCACATCATTTTTGTTTAAAACGAGCTTTAAATTTTGTTTTTAAATTATCTTCAAAATCAGTACAAACTTTTTGAAGAACCATGCAAAAGTACAACAAATGAAAAAACATCAAAATATTGTAAAGTACTACTTCAAGTCAGTAGAGTCCTCACATTGCACGTAACGGGTGGTATAACCTCGTGTGGTTGTAGGCGGCGGGCCGGGCGGCGACATGGCCGCCTCCAATCCCTTCGACGAGCCGCCGGGGCCCAGGCGACCCCCAGGTTTGTGACCCACTCACCCCCCCATTCACCCATAGACATGCTCTGGGGCAGTACCGTCTTTTACATGTACAGCTTATAGGGGATGAAACTACTAGTAGGGATGTTACAGATATAATATTTGAGGATATATGGATCAAAAAGGGATACTATATCGATTTTGGTTACGGATTTATAACGAACTAATCCGGATTATCTCGCTCAAGATAATTTCAGTTGTTATTATTATTATTATTATTATTATTATTATATAAAACTTAGATATTTGAGATTTTTTTTTATAACGAATCTGTTATGATTGCTTATGATATTTGTTGTTAATCCTTACCAAAAAAAGTTCTGCATATCATCTTTATTTTGTGCGCTAGTGTGTCGGCTCAGGCAGATAGTATAAAAAACCTGTCATTTAGATTCCGCCCATATCTAAACATAATAAAAAATATATAACGAATTTAATTATAGCTACGTATAGTTTTTTATAGTTAATAACCGTTAGTTTCGGTTACAGTTAAGTTTCCATAATTTATAGCAGGAATGTGCTATAAATTGTAATAATTTGTTGCTAAGTAAGTATCTGGGCTCCAACTTTAAATGTGCCCAAGAAGCTTTAGGGCCCTGATGTATTCTATGACGGCACTGCTCTGGAGGAAATCATGCTTGATATGTTATACGCCATTTCGTATTAAATGAAATAAAATTACTCCTATGAATAATCACTGTGTGCGACTTTTTCAAAGTTTTATTTGTCATTTATGAAATTAAGAATAATTTTATTTCACAACTCATATAAACGACCGTTGTAATATAATAAAACATTAATTAACATCCTTAACATTAAACTAACCACGACACTTTCTAGTGCGAGATTTTCTTAATGATTTATCTAATTATTAAAATCTAAAAATTATATTTACATAAACTTTCCAAATTATAGATGTTGATAAGCATTTTTAAAATAAAATGTTGAGTTAATCTCGTGCAGTTTACTTGTACAATTGTTTTTTTGGTTTCTATTGTACAAATTATTAATTGTCAGCTTATTTAGCTTTAAAGAATCTATAATTCATTTTTTTTAAATAAGCGTTTAGCGTTTTTTTTTTATTTTATTTAATGTAAATAATATGAATTTATAGCAATGTTTTATTTAGCTTGCTTGTAATTATATATTTAATATAACATTAAATGTTAGTCGTTTATATTATACTGAATCTTATTATATAAATATTTAATAAGAATTATTCTTGATTTCCAGGTTACCAGCAAGGTTACGGGTATGAATATGGATCTCCTTATCCTTCGAATAGGCCTGTTTACCCACCTTACGGACCAGAAGGTGACAGGTGCGTACTTAGTTAATTATTTATCTGTGTATTTACTTTTTTTTGACAAAGTTAAGGTCAAAGAAAAGTGTCAATTAATTAACATAATCCTTGATCATAGGCTTAATGTCAATAACAGTGAGCAGTAGATTTATTAGGAATTTAAGATCTGATTGAGTACAATATAAGTAATACATGTTTCCAGGGGCTACGGCAGCGGCGAGTACCGGTACGGCTACGGCGGGTACCGCGCGGGCGGGCCGGCGCCGGCGGGCGGCGCGGCGGCCCCCGCGCCCGCGCCCGCGCCCGCGCCCGCGCCCGCCGCGCCGCCGCACCCGCAGCCCTACCCCGAGTACTACCGCGCGCCGCCGCACCCGCACCACCCGCACCCGCAGCACCCGCACCCGCCGCACCCGCCGCACTCGCCGCAGCACGAGGTACGTCTAGTCTAGTCTGTATCAGATATTGTTTATAGGCAAAAAATATGATAAGATTGTAGTTAAAAAACGGTTGTATGTTCCCTTTTTTCATTATATTATTTTTGATGATCACTAATAAGTTTATGTAGATGCGCAGACATGTGTACCTTTAGAACAATATGTAGAATTGTTTAGAAGACTAAGAAATAAAGGTGTTTCAGTTTATTTCTATATAATTTTGTAAAGTATTATTGTTATCTATTCCCTTTAAATATTTAACTTTATTTATTTATTTTTTGGTTGTTTTGATTATAATCACATTTGTATGTTATATATTAATAGTTTTACCGAGAAATACTATTCGTATATTTTAGATTGAAAGATGATATGTTTAATATATGCATTTTTAGAAGAGTGTATTTTCATCTTTTTATATATTTTTTTGATTGAAAATAACTGTGTAAGTGTAATTTTGTTTAATATCTAGATAGAAAATTAGAAACTTATAAAAGATTTATTTTGAATTTGTAAATCTTTTAACATCATATTATAGTTTCAAATATTGTTTTAAGATTATTGAAAAAAAAACTTTTTTGGATAAAGTTATTAAAAAAAGAAACAGAATTAGCTATGACAATATTCTTTCGTTTGTATGTGAAACATTTCTATGCATGACTTGTCATATAATCAAAATCAAAAATGAAAATGATTTAAATATTTTTAATATTGTCATATCTGGTTCCTTATATGTCTTTATTTGTCTATTGTACGTTTGTATAACAATGCAAAGATCGGCAAACATTTGAACCTAAATACCAGGGAAATTGAAGAACTGACAAAATATGTCTAGATATACATGTTAGTCAGAAGTTCCCAGCCAGGGGGAAGCATGAAAATATAAGTCATAGTCCGAAAGGCCTCAACACATGATAGGTTGGGAAGCCCTGGTGTGTCCGTTTCCGTTCTGCGCACGTGTGTACGTGTGTACAAGTGTGGTCCGTTGGTAGATGGCGAGCGCGCCCGCCGGCCTCATGGGCTCGCAGCTGGCGCGCCAGCTCGTGGCGCCGCTGCCGTCGCCCGTGCGCCCCTCCCCCTACGTACGGACGTTTGTACCACGCACTCAACACCGCTTCCCATTGGCGACTGGTAGCACCGCGTGTGGCCAACTTTACCCCACCCCTCCCCCACTCCTCCTAACAGAACACCTACAACGTTGTAAAAAACTCCGAAATCCTCATACCTTTTCCCTGACGTTATCCACAAGTCGGCTACACCGTTTCAACCCCCGACCACTACACCACCATCGTAATTGGGCACATCCCCACTATGAATGACTATTACTTAGATTAGAGTACCCCAGACACTGGACATGTGTATTTACTTAATTTTTTATTTTGCACTAAATTGACACTAGACACGTAAAGGCCTAAACTGAAGGTAGTTGAAAATAATATTTTGTTTATTTAATTATATATTTTAACTTTTTAATTATAAATTATATTCCTAAAGTGTTTTATTCCGTTTATGCCTTTCATAATCTATTCCAACATCTTTAATCAATATAGTTAACTTGACTTTTAAACTTACATATTTATCATTTTTATATATTCATTACATATTCAAATAAATATAATTGATAATAATATAGACGACACATTTTATTTAGTCTTTTTCTAGTAAAACCCAATTATGATGTGGTGTTAGTGTAGCTTGTAACGTGGCAATACAGTCTCAAAAACTCTATGTAACGTTACAAGTGATCCAATGTCAGGGTTGAACTCATCCGTGGTTTTGGCTTCATTTAATTTTTTTTTTACAAATAATACCACTTATAGCTTAACGAAATTTCGAGCTGTCACTATTAATTTTCTCTTCAGTTTTCGTTTTTACTAAATTTTGGCTTGCGGTGTGATTAATTGGCTTTTCGATACGCGGTCGCATTGTCGACCGTCTCCAACCAAAACCCGACTCAAAATTTAACAAAAAAAAAAACAAATATGGAAGTTAAGGTTTAGAGTGTGTGGTGGTGGCTTTACCGTTATAAGATGTCACTGAATCATTTGCATGCTTTCACAGTTATCATATAAGCTTATCTATAAGTGGAGAGCGACGTCGTTAGCTTTGTATAATGCGTGTGTATTCTAACGTAACTTAATTCCCATTTGAGTGTTAAACCTCGTTAAGTTACGTCGAGAATATTAATATCATTATTTCTACGTTCATATTCTGGGCTCGGAGCTAGAGTAACTCCTAATAATATGGTAGCTTAAGGTTTTATAAATTTAAATATTTTAAACTTTAAGCTACCATTACTTTAATATTGTGAAAATATAGTGTTCCGTTAAGTTGTGAATATAATCAAAAAATTTTGTATTTAAAAAAAATATTTTTTTTATATTAAATCCATAATCATAAAATCAGGAAATACAAATCTTAACGGATACACGTATTGTGTGTAGAAAAATATGTGATATTAAACAACAAGTACATAAAGGGTGGAGCTGGCGGCGCAGCAGCGGCGGCAGCAGCAGCAGCGGCGGCGGGGGGTGCGCCTCGCCGCCACCCGGACTTCGCCAAAGAGGGCCCGTACCCGGGGCCGGGCGTGGGCGGCGTGGGGCCAGGCGTGGGCGGCGTGGGTGGTGCGGCCGGCGGCGCCCGCTTCCAGGGCGGCGTTGGCGGCGCGTGGGGCCCCGCCTACCAGCGCGCGCCGCCCTCGCCCGCCTGGCGCCCGCCCGCGCCGCTCCAGCACCCGCCCATGCACCAGCACCAGCCCGCGTGGCCGCATCCGCCCCATCATCAGCATCAACCTTATCATCCGCCGGTGAGTTGCACATATAGTAGAGTAGGCAGTGGGAACCTGGTGTTATCACACTCTGTTTACCACTTACTGATGCCCATTTTTCGAGACATGGCATGTTAATTGGCATAACTTAAGGCTGTGCTATGGTTTATTGCAAAGAAATAAAAATATTTTATACCTCCGGATTAGGATACAAACCCACAACCGTCCCGAATACAGTCACAAACCTGTAAATACCATGAAACGCACGATTCCACCCCCACCTTCTCACATGATGAAATAAATTTGCTATATAGGAAATCATTGTACTGGATAGGTATTGATATATTTTTTGTAATTTATATGACTTTAAAATAAAGCACCTGTAGTTATTAAAATGTCTATTCAAAATGGTGTAATTTACTTCATTATATAATTGGTGTAATCATGGCGAGATCATTCATAAATCACATTAAATCGTTAATGGAGTTTATACAATGATACATTGTCAAAACGGTAACCGTGTGTGGTGTAACGGTAACATGAGGTGGGTCAGTAACGCGCGTTGGGTGTTGTAGACGCCGGGCGGCGCGTGGGGCCCGCGGCCGCCGCAGGAACTGCCGCCCGCCGCGCAGTCGCCCGTGAGTTCACCACGATCACTCATCGCTCATTCACCCTGTCTTAGCATACAGTACAACAATCAAATAATACATTCTTTGACCTATTCTTTTGTGACATTACATTTTCTACCTCATCTACAGATGTAGTAAATTCTCTTAGCTGGTAGTTGTTAGCGATGCATGTTAGGATTTTCTGACTTCTTATACTCGCTCTATTAAAGATTGACATATTTGATTTTTGACTTTTGAATTAATCATATTTTTTTGTTCTGTAGGGTGCATCGTCCGGTGTGGGTCAAATTAAGAGAGAGCTGACGTTCCCAGCGGAATGTATAGAAGCGACCGTTCCCTCCGCTGAGAAAAGACGTAGACTGACTAAGGCCGACGTGGCGCCCGTCGACGCGTGGCGCATCATGATGGCGCTCAAGTCCGGCCTGCTGGCCGAGACGTGCTGGGCCCTCGACATCCTCAACATACTCCTGTTCGACGACAACTGCATAGGCTACTTCGGCCTCCAGCACATGCCGGGCCTGCTCGACCTGCTGCTCGAGCACTTCCACAAGAGCCTGGGCGACGTGTTCGACGCGCCGCCCGCCGCCGACGGGGAGCCCTGGTACGCGCCGCCCGCCGCGCCCGCGCCGCCCGCCGCCCCGCGCCGCCGCGCCGAGCCGCCCGACCCCGCGCTGCGCGTGCGCCTGCTGGCCGGCGAGGACTTCACGCTGCAGTCGCGCCGCCGCCTGCCCGTCACGCTGGCCGCGCCGCGCGCCGACGCCGACCTCTTCGCGCCCGAGCCCGACGAGCCCGAGCCCGACCGCCTCGACGACGTGCTCGAGCCCTGGCAGCTGGCCGGCGACTCCGCCGCGCACCTCGTGCCCGCCTTCCGCGGCGAGTTCCTGCACCTGCCCTTCGCGCGCGTGCTGCCCGGCGCGCGCGCGCCCTCGCCCGCCGCGCCCGCCGCGCCCGCCACGCCGCCCGCCGCGCCCGCGCCCGCCGCCGACGGCGACAACCTGGAGGCCGAGCCCATGGAGCTGGAGCCCGAGCGCCGGCCCGCGCTGCAGGTGCGCGACCCCGCCGGCGTGCTCAAGCGCCGCAGGCTCGAGGACTACGAGGACGAGTGCTACACGCGCGACGAGCCCAGCCTCAACCTCGTCAACGAGTCGCGCGACGCGCTCGCCAAGCGCTGCGTGGCGCTGTCCAACATCCTGCGCGGCCTCACCTTCGTGCCCGGCAACGAGGCCGAGTTCTCGCGCTCGGGCGCCTTCCTGGCGCTGGCCGGCAAGCTGCTGCTGCTGCACCACGAGCACGCGCCGCGGGCGGCCCGCGCGCGCGCCTACGAGCGCGCCGCGCGCGACGAGGGCGACGCGGACGCGTGCTGCTCCAGCCTGCGCGGCGAGGCCGAATGGTGGTGGGACGCGCTGGCGCAGCTGCGCGAGGACGCGCTGGTGTGCTGCGCCAACGTGGCGGGCAGCGTGGAGCTGGCGGGGCAGCCCGAGGCCGTGGCGCGGCCGCTGCTGGACGGGCTGCTGCACTGGAGCGTGTGCCCGGCGGCCGTGGCGGGCGACGCGCCGCCCGCGCGCCTGTCGCCGCGGCGCCTGGCGCTGGAGGCGCTGTGCAAGCTGTGCGTGACGGACGCCAACGTGGACCTGGTGCTGGCCACGCCGCCGCGCGGGCGGCTGGCGGCGCTGTGCGCGGGGCTGGCGCGCGACCTGTGCCGGCCGGAGCGGCCCGTGGTGCGCGAGTTCGCCGTGAACCTGCTGCACTACCTGGCGGGCGCGGGCGGCGGCGGCGGCGCGGCGCGCGAGGTGGCGCTGCACGCGCCGGCCGTGGCGCAGCTGGTGGCCTTCATCGAGCGCGCCGAGCAGACGGCGCTGGGCGTGGCCAACCAGCACGGCGTGGCGGCGCTGCGCGACAACCCCGACGCCATGGGCACGTCGCTGGACATGCTGCGGCGCGCGGCCGCCACGCTGCTGCGCCTGGCCGAGCACCCCGAGAACCGGCCGCTCATCCGCCGCCACGAGCGCCGCCTGCTGTCGCTGGTCATGAGCCAGATCCTGGACCAGAAGGTGGCGCACGAGCTGGCCGACGTGCTGTTCCACTGCAGCCAGCAGCGCGACGACGACTAGTGCGTGCGTGCGGGCGCGGCGCACAGACTGACTACCGCTGGGTACGTGTACATATAGTGATACGCGCCGCCGCCCCGGTCTTTTGTTATTTATGTCCATGATGGTTTATTTACAAGAATGTCAATGTGCTATAATCGATTTCTATTGTTCGATTGAGAAACAGATGTATTATAACTCGTAATTTTGATTTTTATAATAAAATGGGACTTGAATCTGTTTATTGGTTTTATGATGGATATTTTATACCGAGTACCTTAGCGCCTTGTTACGAGGACGTAGTGAACAGTGAGGAGCTTATGTGGGCTATAAGTTTAATTAAGTTTAATGTGAATTATTACAATAATCTATAATATATTGAAATTGAATCTGATTTCATTATTTTTTTTTCTAATTGGCATTATTGAATTCCACACTTTCCTTAGTTCCAAATTATAGTGACATTCATATCTCTAAAGAAAAATCTTGTAAACGTCATGTAAATAGCTACTATGATATATATTTTTTAATAAAATTACTATGATAAAGTTTTGCTCATAGAAAATTAATTTGTTTCTATATTTATTTTGTCTTA
>JAATLQ010002231.1:193326-220426 GCA_013421005.1 Heliconius erato x Heliconius himera
TATTACAATAATCTATAATATATTGAAATTGAATCTGATTTCATTATTTTTTTTTCTAATTGGCATTATTGAATTCCACACTTTCCTTAGTTCCAAATTATAGTGACATTCATATCTCTAAAGAAAAATCTTGTAAACGTCATGTAAATAGCTACTATGATATATATTTTTTAATAAAATTACTATGATAAAGTTTTGCTCATAGAAAATTAATTTGTTTCTATATTTATTTTGTCTTAAATGACTTGCTTTTTAAAGTGCAAAAAATATTTACAACCAAAATATAGACACGTTACTGGAAATTAACTATTTTTTTTAAATGCTTAGAGCAGTGATTCTCAACCACTGTGCCGCGGCACTTTTGTGTGCCGCCAAATTTCAAAAGTGTGCCGCCAAATTTTGCAAATATATAATATTGTTAATTTTATTAAATTATATCGTTTAAAAATGAAAATATTTTTAACAGGAATATATATTTAAATCCACAAAAAAATAAATTCATATATTTAAATTCATAAACAATTTATGCCGTGTGTTGTAGTAAATAATTTTTATCTTTTTCTTTGTGTGCCGCCAAATTTTCTTTGTGTGCCGCCAAATTTTGAAATCGTTAAATATGTGCCGCAACAAAAAAAAGGTTGAGAATCTCTGGCTTAGAGGCATCTTAGTAGTAAAAAATTACACTAAAATTAAAATAATTGATAGAACAATAAAACTAAAATAAAGATTTTTGTATGTTCCTTCAAGAAATAATAAAATTTACGTATTAATTTTTAAAAGTCAATATTTTTTACAAAAAAGATCATTATTACATTTATTTTTTACTCACAAGGTAACTCTTTGAAATATTAAACCTAAAAATATTTAGTATGGCCTAAATGAAAACAGTATATACTGCTGTATATTTTTAAATACATATACTACTACTTCTGTATCTAAAGAGAAATATTGGTATCTAAATAGAACTTCAATAAAAAGTAAAAAAATATATATAAAAGCTGGCAGTAAACATCTGTCACCTATTATTCTTATTTTAATTTAAATAGTCAATTTGGGTTTTTCTCCATGTTTATTTGGTTATCACTTTAAAATTTAAAATTGTTTTTTTATTTATAAATTGCATACATGGTATTTAAAGCTAAGGACAATGAAATAGAGTAGTTTATCAAATGTTTAAAGATCCATTCAAAGATATAAGATGGAGTGTCAGCCGTGCGATAGTAAAAAATTATTTAAAGTTTTCGATGCATCAAAACGTAAACGTACAAGGAAGAAACAGGAAGCAGACGATAGTAACTCGAGTACTGTTGTTACGGATCATTCTACAGGAGTAAGTATGTTTTTAAGAAAATAAATATATGAAAGAATAGCTTTTTTCTATTTGCGCCTTCGCCCGTGTGGTCAGAAAATGACGATATGGAAAGAAAATTCGTAAGTATTTTTTAATAAAAAAATTAGACTTTACTTCAGTTAACAAATAGTTTTATCAACATTATTATACTTATATTCGAAGACTACTACGGATACTTATAATTGAAAATAACTAGTAATACTTACAATTGAAAACTACTGAGGATACTTATGATTGAGAATTACTAGAGATTCTTATAATTGAGAATTACCAGAGACTCTTATAATTGAAAACTACTGAGGATACTTATAATTAAAAACTTAGGTATATTTATAATTAAGAACTATTAAGGGGTACTTATGATCGAAAACTACTTAGGATACTTATAATTAAAAACTGCTTTAGTGTGGCCAAGGCAACGGGCGTAGAATAAGCTCGACTAAAGCTAGTGTTCAAGATATGTCACCAGCTCCAGGAGTTATTGAAGGAAACCAAGAAAGTATTAATAAAAGGTTATTTAATATATTATGTTTTCTACGTTTGTAACATTTTGATGTAAATCCCAGCCTCTTAAAATAAAATTCATTTTTACACTAAGAAATTAAATAATGTAATCATTTGTTTCACTGACTCTTTGTATACTTTATTGTCACATTTCTCCGTTCTTTACTTTTGAACAAAATAGAAACATACAATAGACAACGCGTGACACATTTAGATATAAAGTTGTACTCAAAACCATTCCAACTTTACGTGTACATCGATTATTTATGTTATTTATTGACAAAATAAAACCGTAGTAGCCTGTGACATGACGGTGGTGGGTTTGATCTCCACTCGGGAGACTGAGTTTATTCTCTATTATTTTCATTTCATCGCCCTGGTACCAAGGTAAAAGTGTGGTGTTGAGTTCCGCCACTCAACGAACGCAATGGAACTAAACGAAAAAGTAAGGAAGGCAATATAAGGAATTTAACGTGAAGTCGAAAAAAATATTATAAAACAATAAAACTGCATAAAAATTAAAATATGTAAATATTTTAATTTCAAAGAGATATACATTTTTTTTAATTTCTAAAAGTTTATAATATGTGTCATCACTCAGAGAAAGAGATCATAGTCCGTCGATAACGAGATCACCTGACGCCCGTCGGCCGCGCTCCCCGCGGCGACACCGACGTATTGCGTATGCCTTTTTCATTAATAGAAATTTTAAATCAGCTCCATGCTGTATTCCGCGCACAGCAGGGTAGGCAGAGGGAACCTAGCCGAGTTCTGGAGGCATTGCGTGCTGAGTGTCAGAACTTAACAAGTTTTGCCTCGACGAAGAGCAAGCGAATAAAATGGAAATATAAACTAAAAGAAATATTCCTTTTCCTCCAGTATTGATCGAGCCACAATCAGCGCCACGAGTGGCCTCAGTCATTTTTCATATTATTCTATTATTTATTTTACGAACAATTCATAATAATGAATTATCCATTAAACATAGACTGCAGAGCTTAGTTAATATTTTATTTATTATTTTACTAATAAAGTTTGTACCTAACAAAAACAACTCAAATTGCAGAAGGGAAGGTATATCGTTGGCTCTTAAAGCTGGTCTCGTATCAACTCCTAGATCTTTGACACCCAATCCTCAGGTAAATGAAAGACATTCATCATTATTCACATAGTCAGTGAAATGTTATGTCTAAACCACAATTCATATTTAGGATGTGGAAGATGCTATCGATTCTGTTCCACAAGATCATGATTCCTTTATATACGCTTTTTTGGAAGAGGCCATAAAGAGAGACAAGAAAAAGTGAGTAAAGTATTTGAAAAATGAATTTATATTGGTTACTTATGCCAATTATGTAGCATAACTGGTTATTTAGTTAGATTTAGAGGCGAGTCAGTCCAATTTCGCGAATTGACACGCAATGCTTCCAGAATTCGGTGGAAAATGGGAAACGGAGTGTCTTAACACTAGGTTCCCCTCTGCCAACTCAGCTGTGTGCATATTAATACAATCCCGAATCGGTAACTACCCTAAACAGGGCGAATACTTGTCATTTACAAATTTAGACATATTTGGGTAGGGATTAGGGTACCCAAAACATTCGTTTAAAAACAAATTACAATGTTAGGACAGTCGTTACCATTGTTAATTCAAACAAACACATTGTATTTTATTTATTATTATTTTTTTTTTATCAAACGGTAACAGCAGGCATCGTCAGAGTAAGCATGAGGAACATTCTCATCACGACGAGTCTTCTACAAAGGGGAAGCGTCACCACCACCGACATCACAGGGACGAGACAAGGGATCGACATAAGTAACTTTATTTTTGTTTCATTAAATGATTGTCACCACTTCTAGCTGATATATTTTTTATTTTAACTATAACGTCATGTACAGATCACGAAAAGAAGAAAAGACTAATATAGATCAAATGGCGCTTCTCGAAACTTTTGCAAAGCTGTGCGCTCAAATGAATCAGACGGCAGCCATTTGCCCAAATGTTAATCCAGTGGTGAGTTTTCTCTATAAACACCTAAACGGTGCAGGTATAATATTTTTTTAGCTTCAAGCTATACTGCGTGCTGCCGCACACAGCAGGATATGCAATATTTGTTCGTTGGGTGGCGAAACTTTACGATGTCCTATTAGCAAAAAAAGTATTTTTGTTATTAGGACATTATTGTTCGGATGAGTCGAAATAATAGTTAATTTCCTCGAGAGGTAATCGAACCCACTACTTTCATGTCACCCCTCTGCGTCACGAGCGCCTCAACTAAATCATTCTATATAATTAAAGATAACTTTTGATATTGCGGCAATTACAGCCCCGATGCCACAGTCATAAATCCTTACAATGCGAAGTGGTGTCTAAGCGCGACTGTATCGAAGCAGAACAGACACCCGTCCTACTACACAGCCGTAACCACTCGAAAGATAATTTATCACCGTCGAGGACGCGAAGCCACGACCATTACTGTGCCAAGAACAAGAGCCGCGATGTTGTACCAAGTGACAACAGAGATGTAATATGCAACAGTTGCGAATCTTACGAGAGGGAGCAACCCAAGTATTCCAGTAAGGCTAATATAGGAACTGGAAGGTACTCTAGTAAAGCTAATATAGAAACTGGAAGATATTACGAATACGATAGATATGAATACCCACCTCGAAATACTCAAACCAGGTGTCGTATCAATGGACATTACAGACATGCTCCGCAAGATGAGGATGTTAGAGATTATGAAGATCAAAAGCGTAAATATGAGGAGAAACGGCGTTTGTTCGAACAAAAGGCTAGTAGAAGTTTTGACACGTACAGAGATAGTTATGTCGATGAGAAGAATTACCGCAGAACATCTAGGAGTGACGGTGTTAAGGACAAACCTTATGACGATACTGGATATAAAGATAGGAAGTATGATGATAGGTGTACCAGAAAAAAATATTATGATGAAAGAGATATCAGGCACAAGAAGACCGCTACATTACCAACTGACAATTGCCGGTCGAGACGCGATTTTCAGAGATTTGAAAAAATGTCAATTGCGTCGAGAGAAGATTATAGAGAAAGGGACAGGTATTCGGAAAAAGAAAGAGATTCTGGTTTGAGTGCTGTAGACGGTGAGACCAGCACTGTTAGTGGGAAAAGTAATTATTTACGCGTTGTAAAAGTAGGTATACTTTTAAGTTTTCACTATAAATATAGAGTACAATGTGTTTTTATAATATCCTGTAACATTTTATTTATATAGCAAGAAATTTCTGAGCAACGAGAGGCTATGGATAAAATGATGCAACTATGGAAGGAATTGATGCGTTGTTTCAAAGGCGTTTCACAAACTCAAGTGACAGATAAAACTAACGTGAGGACTGATTTTTTTACTATACCAGTATAGGTACTCTGCGTATTGTAATGTATTGAAAATTATGAATAATTAAATCACCAGTCATTATAGTACACTTCATCTTTTGTTGGAATCAACAATGCCAGAGTCTTGTAACGCAGACAGGGACAACTTGATTATCCAATTTTTCTCGATTGTCAAAAAAATCTCAATTAATTCCCAATTAGTATAAATAAAAGTATAATTTTAATAGATATCTATTGTGTGTATTAACTAGTAACTCTCAGAAAATAGATACCTAATAGTAAAAATAAAAGGTCTAAGATTTTATATGGGAGAAGAGAGGAAGTTTCATATGGGAGGAATATAATATGTCGATAGATACAGGCCAGTCGTAGCGCAGGAGCACAAAGTGTGACTGTAAAATCGACTTTTTATGCCCACTCAAGGACATGAAATATTTATTTACATTTATATTTTCATTTATTCGCTCGGGAGTGGAGGCAAAGCGCGGCGTTGAGTTCCGCCACCCAATACGCATTAGATACATGTAGTGCTCCCAATCCAGGAGTCGGCGGACAGCATGCGCGAGTCGGCGGCGGCGCAGCTGCGGCTGTGGCGCGAGTGCATGCGCCGCTACGAGACCGTGGCGCGCGACGTGGGCGACACCGACGCGAGGCTCATGGTCTACCATACTCTACCATACACACCATCAATTCTAGCACCACATATTGGCTTTTTTTTTAAGTTTTATGCTTTATTCCGCATATAGTCGGGTAGGCAGAGGTAAACCTAGTGGCGAGACACTGCGCTGCTCATTTTCCGCCGAATTCTGGAGGCGTTGCGTGTTTGGCAGATTCCAACGCCGTGGTTTGCCTCGTCCCTAAAACGAAGAAATGATAATATTAAATATTCGATTTTCTCGAGTGGGAATCGAATCCACAAACCTTCGCGTTTCAGTCGCACACTTGTGCCCCAACGCCACTACTCTACAAGGGATATTATTTTGTTTTTATTGTTTTAATTTTTGTCTTTCACATAAAAAAAAAAAATGTTAAACTAGCATAGTCTTGTCCGGCAAAATTAAATAAAGAGAACAATATAATTGAGGCCGGTCGTGGCGCAGCGGCACGAGGTGTGACTGCAAAACGTCGGTTTTGCAGTATTAGTTTATTTCTTCGCTCTGGTGTCGAGGTTAAGCGCGGCGTTGAGTTCTGCCACTCAACACGCAATGCCTCCAGAATTCGGCAGAAAGTGGGGAACGGTGTGTCTTAACACTAGGTTCCCTCTGCCTACCCTGCTGTGTGCGGGATACAGCGTGAAGCTAATTTAATTTAATTTTTTTTTAGAACAATATAAGTATTAATGAATATTAGGAACAACTATTTATCGAGGCATAATAAAATTATATTTGACATAATTAATACGTTACAAATTAAAACAACATTATTTTAACATTTCAATCTTTCTATACAAAATCGTGTCGATGTTATTTTCTCAGCTGCACGCTGTATCCCGCACATAACAGAGTAGGTAAAGAGAAACTAGTGTTTAAACACTCCGTTCTGCATTTCCCGCCAAATTCTGGAGGCATTCTGACTATGATGATAACTTTGAACTTCGAATATTTTATATTGGTGAAATATCCAGCACACAGCAGAGTAGACAGAGGGAACCTAGTATTAAGATACTTCGTTACCCATTTTCGAAAATTGCGAATCGAATTGCGGAACTCAACGTCGCGCTCTGCCTCGACACCAGACCGAAGAAAATGAATATAGTCAATATTTCATTTCCTCTAGTGGGAATCGAATCTACAACCTGTCGCATTTACAGCTACACTTTGTGTCATGTCATGAAAATTTTTATTTTTTTTAAGTAACTTCTAATGAAAAATATGTTAAAATAGCTTCGCAGTTTTGTCTTGTAAACCTTAGATTCAGAGATACCATATATGGGATAAAATATATGAGTTTTATTAAAATATTCGCAGCGCAAGACTTTAAAATTATATTTGTTTAATAGGAGGAAATAAACAAGCAACGGTCGGAAATGGCGGAAATGGCCAACATGTGGCAGGAGTGTCTGCAGAGATATAGAGATATGAGCAATGACTTTAACAGCCTCAAACAGCAGGTGACACTTTGACCTAATTTAAATTAGTCTTATCTTAACATTTGATCGTTCGAAGGGAAGATGTCGTCTTATCTTAATATTAAATCGTTTAAAGTGAAGTTTTTTTTTATTATTTTTAGTTTTAAAATGTCTATAGTTAATTTAATTTAAAATATAGTTTCAAATTGTTTTGATAATAAATAAAATTGTTCAAAAAATAATAATTTAATATTATTTCTTTTAATAATTGACAGTTGGCGACCTCTGAGAGCCCAACACGCGCGGCGGCACCGCCTCTCGTTTGTGCGGAGGGCGAGGGTCCTCTGGCCGCTCCGCAATATCGAATACCACCTAATTATCCTCAGGTATGCGAGGCCCTATAAACACTGAAATAAGTTTTAAGACACTTTTGTTTTTACCAAATTCTCGAGGCGTTGCATGTTGAGTGGCGGAACTCAACGCCGCGCCTGGCCTCTTCACCAGAGCGAGGAAATGAAAATATTAAATATTTCAATCGTCAAAAATCTGACAATGTTATTTATTCACTTCAATAGATATCGTTATTATATTCACATCTAAAAGCGATCTTGTTTTCATTTTAGATGCCTCCAATACCACCCGGATACCCAGGGGGTTCGCCTCTAAGATCGCGCGCGTCAGCTCCACCAGCGTGGTGGTGGGCGGGAGATCAGTCACCTCCACGGAGAAGATCGTCACCCGACTCGCGAGGATCTAGGGATAGGGATAGACGACATCGACATAAGGACAGGGATCGTGGTGTGTTGAAGTATTGATAGGATGTTAATGTTAAAATGCGTTATTTCTCCTTTTTTTTCATAGTTTCTTAAAATAATGACATTAATGTTTGAATTTGAAATCGATTTCTATAAGCTTAAATTTGATATAACATTTGCTTGTCTTTTAGACTGTTACTATAACGATTTAAAGTTATTGGTAAAATCGTAAATTTATTAATATACAAAATATTTACTATTTTATTTCACTTTAAGGATACTTTTATTATGGCGTTATATTCTGCCATTGTTTACATCTTTTATTAAATTTAAAGTAAATATATATATTTTTTTAAATCCGAAAATCAGAAATTATCCTAGTTTGACTCTAGTTGCCAATGAATTTTCTTACAATAAATTTATTATATAATTTTTTTTTACAGAAGATTCAAGATATAAGGAGAAGTCTAAGGCCAGTGGTGCACGTTCAGAACATAAGCATAGGAAGCGGTGACAGTTTTTATTGTCTATAGAAATTGTTTACCACGTTGTTCTGTTTTTTTTTCTCTCAAAATGTCAAATTATTGTATAAATTTACGTGTGGTTTGTTAAATCTTTAGTTATCTTTTTGTAATTTGATGTGTGTTGTATAAATATATATATATTGAAAATTTTATAGATATTTAATGTATTTTTTTTTAATAAATGCTTTGGAGTATTTGGTTTTTTTATTTATACCTCTGGTGTCTATGGTTCTGGTAATTAATAAACATTAAGTACAATATGTACCTACTACGTTATTTTTTTTTAATTTTATCGAAAAATAAAACAGTAACAACAGATGTTTGTTTGATATGGGTAATCTAACCCACGATTCAAGCTTAGGCTCCAGATTCATCACTGGCAACTACGAGTTTTTAAATATAAATATTTAATGAAAATAAAGGAGAATATATACAAATAAATTAATAAATAAGTAATATAAAAGTACGTTTTCACTTATCCTTTACTTTTATCGTTTTTACTTCCTTGGCTGTGGTTCGATTCCCACTCGATCAAATGAAATATATAAAATTTTCATTTCTTCGCTCTGTTTTCGAGGCAAAGTGCGGCGTTAAATTCCGCCACTTAATACGCAATGCCTCGAGGCTCGGGCGGATAATGAAGAACGGAGTGTCTAAATACTAGGGTAAAAAAATTTACGTACGGTACTTTTTTTTTTAAACTTAAAACGAATACCTTTTTATTTGTAAATATTTAAGGGAAAAATCAAACACAAAAATTCTTTCCACAAATCATATTTTCAAGAATATTGATGAATAATTGATAAATAACTATGTATGTAGTACATCAACTTTGTCGTTTTAACAATAAAATGACAAAATTATTAACAGGATCACTAAACATCTAGCTGAATGGATGAAAATACATAAAAACTCTATATTAAATATGTTTAATAATATTTCTACTATCGAGTGTTATTTAGTCATTCGTATGCTCAAATAGGTTCGGGCAAGAAGACCAAAGTAAACAATAATAATAATCTAAGCACTAGTAAGGAATACTTTAGCGTCATTTTTAAAATATTAAAAATTTTTGAGCCATTTCCGGTACGTTTTTTTTTCTCTATGCTTTTCCTTTTAATGGTTCGTTTAAGCTTGACTTCATTACTAGAACCTAGATAATAAACTACGAATGTGGAAACAGTATAAATCTTATTATATACATGAGAATACTTCGACTAAGTTTCAAATTCACACAACTTACAACTATCTACATTTGAAAGGGATAATTATAATCAAATGTACTAGGATTGGCCTCTTAATGTCTGGATATATTATTATATGGATTATAGTGAAGATTCTTAGATATTTCTATCATAAATCACACATTATTCTAACTTTATTATATATATTTCACTCAGGTTTTGCTATAAACAAATAACTTCTACAACACTTTAGCTCTATAGTAAAAAGGTGAACATACTGACACTTCCAACTTTAGTATATATAAACTTATTTAAAATCACTACCAGGAAAAATATTACAAAAAAATAGCATTCACCAAGCGGTCCACCGTCCAGGTGACGCTCGTACCCGAAACAGTACAGTAAACAGCAATTATTGTATACGACCACTCATTTATTTGTCTTGAGAGAGTTCACACAATACCCATTCAATTCATACAATAATTATTTTGAGAATGTGTAAGAAGAAACGGTACATTTTATTATTTTTGTAGCTTTATTTTTATATATTTCTCTTATAGACAGAGACAAAACAATCACTTTTTTTATGTCCCACTATTACCTACTTTTTGCAATTATTACTTTAATAATGTATTTTGAAAATTTTATTAATCAAAACAGTATGTTTTTTTTTTCAACCTAACGTTACACCCGCATACATCAGAGTAGGCAGAGGGAACCTGGTGTTAAGACACTCCGTTCCCCACTTTCTCACATATTTTGGAGGCTTTACGCGAAGAAATGAATATATTCATAAACAATAATTCATTCCGTTGAGTGGAAATCGAACCCACAAACGCCGCGTTACAGTCACACGCTTGTGCCTGCACCACCACGGACAATTTAGTGCGTTAAATATACGAAAATGGAAATAGATAATTCATACAGAAATATTTCTTAAGCTTATTTTATTATAGATATTTGGTAGTGGAGTGCTCCCTGCGTTACTTGCATCAGGTAACTCGTTCACATTCAACTCCGGTGTGACTCTCTGTACAAAACATACACTTATATCTTACAACTAGGGGTTGTTTAATAAATACATATTAAGATCATAAATGTTAATTTCTTCTTTCTACGTTTTTTCCAGATGGGGTCTTTGGATGAGGGCCTTCTCTTAGTAAACCTGGAATAGAAAATGGTAATTGGTCAATAAGTTTGACTTAATAAAGTAAACAAAAATATTTTAATTAAAATAAATAAGGCAACAGGCCAGTCGTGGCGCCGGGGCACAAGCGTATAACCGTGAACGCGACAGGTTGTGGATTCGATTCTCATATTTAAATATCTTCGCTCTGGTGACGGGACAAAACGCAGCGTAGAGCTTCGCCACTAAACATGCAATGCCTCCAGAATATAAATATATAGGGAAGTTAAAAAAATGCAGTAGGGCGCGATTATAGGTTAAAATCCTATTATATACATCCTGTATCGGGTGTTCACATAACGGGACAGCACGATAGCTTTATTGGAATGACCCATTTCTAAGAATACATCGAACAAACACGTATTTTTTTATATAGACCGTGGCGCAGGGGCTCAAATGTGACTGCAAACGCACCTGTCACGTTACTGAACACCTTTCCTGGCTGTGGGTTCGATTCCCACTCGATGAAATGAAATATACAAAATTTTCATTTCTTCACTCTGATTTCGAGGCAAAGTGCGGCGTTGAGTTCCGGCACTCAATACGCAATGCCTCCAGGCTCGGGCAGAAAGTGGGGAACGGAGTGTCTAAGCACTAGGGATTTTTTTTATATATGTATCAACGCTATTTGTACCTTAACGCCGTAAGCCATTTCGTAGCCACCCTTGCTCTGCATCTGGTTTTGTATGGAGTGGAGGAGCGACGACGGCATGTCCACGTCCGTTGACCCTGGAATTAAAAAAGCATAGCTATTAGTTTTTAAAAATTAATAATTAAATCCGAAATGTCATAAATTTTAAGCTTCATATTTGAATATTTTTCTTCTCTGTGGTCTTTTTGAACTCTAACTGAACTAAAAGTTGAAATAAATTGTAAGTAGGGTTGTTCATTAATAACTATTTAAAATCTGCATATTTTTATCAACTACCCATATAATATTTAATCAAAAATATTATGTTTATAAACCATGGAATATTAATTCCAAGATTTGAATAAATCAGCTTCACGCTGTATCCACAATGCACACAACATGATAGACAGAGGGAATCTCGTGTTAAGACACTCCGGTTCCCACTTTGCGCCGAATTCAGGAGGCATTGCGTTTTGAGTGGCGAAAGTAAACGCCGAGCTCTGCCTTGACAACATAGCGAAGGAAAGGAAATATAAATTTAAACACATATTTCGTTTCCTCGAGTAGGAATCGAACTCACAACTAGTCGAGTTAACAGTCACACTTTCTGCCCTTGCGCCACGACTGGCCTCTAGCGTGTCAAATAAGAAATAAACAATAATTTATTCCTTAGCCGATGGCTTTCTTTCAGCGTAATTAGTTGGGGAAGGTCATTTAGACAATGACTGACATCAATATTAATAATTGAAATTTATTGCAATAATTAACAAGATTGTTTGAGTCACGCTTTTATTTAAAGTAGGGTAAGCCTATATTAGAGATAGATAGATAGATCCCGTATATAGCAGGGTAGGCAGAGAGAGCTTCTCAGCCTATCTTAAGACACTCCGCTCGCCACTTTCCGTTGATTTCTGGAGGCTTAGTGCCGCACTTTTTTTTAACACCAGGGCGAAAAAAATGAAAATATTATATATTTCATTTCATCGAGTGAGAATCGAAGCCATAACCAAAGTCACAAGTCAAGTTTAAGTCACATGCTTGTTTCCCTGCGCCACCACTGGCCTCAACTGGCCACTGGCCTCATTGTTTATAAATGGACGTTTCAACTTTCAAGATATGAATATCGAAATCAAGCATTTCAAAAATGTTATGATTTAGATCACTTTAAAATTATATTTTTACGGTTTTCCTTTTGTATATATATTTTTAGTTGTTTTATAAATTCACAGTAAAGACAGTTTAATGTCAATATTAATTAAACTGTTAAATAATTAAAGAAATAATATTATTTATTTCATTTAGCAACCAAAATGTGAGTTTAGCCTTATAACCGACCTTGCAAGTCGCTCGACTCTCAGTTAGGAGTCACGACGGCATTCGGGTCACCTTGTGAGAGCTGTCCTTGATACACTTGCCATTTCTAATCTGATTTGTGTTCTGCAGCTTTCAAAATCTTTATTTAACATTTATTTGTTTAATGTTTACTTCTTTGTTCAGATTTTAGCTTGGAACTTGGAAATACAAGTATACGAAATGTTATTGGTTAATATAGATTTGCTAGATACTTAGGTAATAGTATTTTTAAATTTAAGTATACCTATAGGATATTTGAGGAGTTAATTTTAATATTCTGGTTAAATACAACTGCGTGATGGAAAGGAGTGGGATCCATAGAAATATACAAAAACCTAGAATTGTAAATTTGAATTTCAATCTATGATCTTACAAGAAATTGATGCTGTTGAGGCTGTGGTAGCGCAGCGGTTGTAGGTTCAATTCCTACTCGGGGAATTAAATATTCAATATTTTCATTTATTCGATCTAGTAACAGGGCAAAAGGGCGTAACAGGGCAACAGGGCGTTCCTGAACGGAAGTGTCTTAATGAGAACAGAGTGTCTTCTTTGCCTAGCCAGCTATGAGTGGAATACAATTTGAAACAAAAAAAACTTACTAGAGAAAAAATGCCTTAAATTTTATGCTTAACGATCATTAAAAAGAAAACCCGCATAGTACACAACAATTCCATAGAAATATTCCTTACGAATTCACTTGATCAATGAACATACATACATAACTGGTTATTATAAGAACTGGCCTTTGAAGAACGCCGTCTTTGGTCCATCAGTCGTAAACTATTCTTGTTGTGAATGTCACGAGGACGGACGCCGGAAATGGGTAAAGCATGAAGCCGGACGTGTGAGATAAAATATATATTTTTATAATAAAAAATCTGTTAACATAAAATTCACAATTTTGAATATAAGTTAAATTCGGCAGAAAGTGGGGAACGGAGTGTCTTAACACTAGGTTCCCTCTGCCTACCCTACTGTGTGCGGGATACAGCGTGAAGCTGATTTAATTTAAATTCTAAATGATGATCTGGTGATCACATCAATTAAATGCTCGAAACAGGATTTTTTTTATTGAATCTGCTTTTTTCTTATAAAAGAGGGTATATAGGTTACATATAAAAAAAAACAAAATACCTAACTGCATACCTATCTACTAGTAGCCACATTTTATAAACAGTTAAGAATCTAAGAAACCGATAACACACTTTACGATTCTACCATTAAGGCGAAATCGTTGCAAATAAATTATGAAGACTTAATTAATATAATTTTCTCCCATATTTCAAGTGTGTTCTGGGTACAGGTAATAGATGAAGAAAATCGCTTTCTACCGCATGATTATTTCACTTCTGAGTAACACTTAAACCGATTAGAAATCAATTTTATATAATTTATAATGCAACTTGCAACTTCACGAGGTTTTACTTCAACTTTGATATATTATCTATTAAAGCAGAAGCCAGTCGTGGCGCAGGGGCAATAGTGTGGGATTGTAGACGCGACCGGTTGTGGATTCGATTCCCACTCGAGGATATAATAATATAATATTTATTTAAATTTATATTTTCAATTCTTCGCTCGCTCTCAACTTGTTTGCAGCTTGTTTGTAATACATACACAAATCAGATTCTCACTGTTTCCCGCACACAGCAGGGTAAGTAGAGAAAACCTAACGTTAAGAAGTGTCGTAACGTTAGATTTTCTCTACTTACCCTGCTGTGTGCAACGGAGTGCCGTTGCCCATTTTCCGTTGAATTCTGAACTCAACGCCGCTTATTTACTTTTATTCATTTAAGTTATTAATAAAGTAAAATGATTAAAAAATATTTTTCCCACGCACCGAACCGTAAATGATAAGTTATACCGACAATACGAACGATATCACGAAGGGTAATGAATGAAATCGCATTTTGACTTTTGATTATCTATATATATCTACTTACTTTACCGTAATAATTATTGAAAATATTAAAAAAATATATTTTCTCATTTAAAAATCAACTTCATGATGTATTCCGCATATAGGCATAGGAGGTAGGCAGAGGGAACCTAGTGTTAAGACACTTCGTTTCCCACTTTCCACTGAATTTATTGGGGTATTGCCTGTTGAGCGATGTGTGCCAGAGCGAAGAAATAAAAATATTAATAAATAATAATTTACGCCCGCGAGTGGGAATCGAACCCGCAATCGTCGCGGTACAGTCATACCCTTGTGCTATTACTCCATTACTTAAATATATTAAAATCTATTTAATAACACACATGCTCGATTATCCCGCTACTTGAAAACAAAAGTTGTTAAAAAAATATTTAAAAAAAATTATTAATTTAAAATGTTTAAAATTACAGGAATGCTTGAAATATTAGTATTTAAATAACAACTGAATCATTGTGCTCTATATTCACACAGTAAAAAACAAATATATGTAAAATAAATTTATACAAAAAAATATCGGTGTAAACTTAGTTAAGCAATAAAAAAAACTTTTAATTATACTAACGTAAGAAAGCTTGGCACCGTTGTGACGTAGTGGTATAGTGTGCTATACAGTAAACGCTAGACTGTGGATTCGATCCCTTCTCAGCGGAACGAATTATTAATTATTAATATTTTTATTCATTCGCTTTGGTAACAAGGCACGGTGTAGAGTTCCGCCACTCAACACGAAATGCCTCCAACGCGTAAAGCAATAAAAAATAAAAAGAAATCTTGTTTACAAAAGAACATATTGTTTACAAATAACATGACACATTCTATTTAGCACGATTTGAAATACATAATCAAACCTAACACAGAACTACTTAGCCAATGTTTAAAGATTAAGCAAAATTAATTTAATAATAGTTAACTTTTAAACGTTTTTTGTTAACTTTTGAATGAAATTTCAACATTGCATTGTTCGATATGGCTATTTACATTTACTAAAGGTTAGGGTCAAAGACTCTCCCAGCGGTATTAAAACGACCTCAGCTAAAGGTCTCAACAGTTGGTGGTATTACGAGGTAATATCAATTATTACTGGATTACTATTACTGGTTTGTCACTATGTAATAATACGTGGGATGTATCCAACTTGTTATCTTAAGAATTTAATATTGTCCATCCTTAGAATTTCTTACGCCACGATGTTTTTATCTTTTGTTGTTTATTATATAATATATATGTTGTATACTACGTTCATAAAATAAGCTTCACGCTGTATCGTTAACTTGGCAGGATAGGCAGAAGGAAACCTAGTGTTAAGTTATTTCCCCACTTTTCGAATCATTTCGAATGATGTGTTGAGTGGCGGAACTCAACGCTGGGTTTTTGTCTTGGTATCCGAGCGAAGAAATGGAAATATTAATAAATAATAATTCATTTCCTCGAGTACCTACCACCAACCAACCAACCTACAAACATAGCGTTACAGTCACACACACACACACCTTTGTACCCCAGTGGCACGACGTCCACACAAAAAAACATAATTCCCGCTGCTATATAATTTTTTCAATATCTTATAAACCTAGTTAAGTCCTTATTTTTGAAACCTTGTCCTTGAATATCCTCATGATTTAATTCAACTTGCAAATATTTGAAGTAAAAAAATATAATACTTTCCTATTCCACAATATATAAATAAAAATAAAATAAATTAGCTTCACGCTGTATCCCGCACACAGCAGGGTAGGCAGAGGGAACCTAGTGTTAAGACACTCCGTTCCCCACTTTCTGCCGAAATCTGGAGGCACTGCGTGTTGAGTGGCAGAACTCAGCGCCGCGCTTAACCTCGACACCAGAGCGAAGAAATGGAAATATAATTTTTAAGTAACGTAGTAAGTAACACAATATATTAAATCTTAAATTTATAATAACATAAATTTTATATAAATAAAATATAAAATTTATGTTATTATATATTTATAAAAATAAAATAAATATTAATATCAACAACAGATATATTTCGTAAGAGTAAAGTAACAACACTGTGATTAATTTCACGGTCGACTTGCCGGAAATCGTTGTTTATGTGAAATAAAAAAAAAACATAATCGTGTCACGATTCCGCTGCAATTACGGAGGGGATTTTTTCAAATTTTTATTTGTATAAACTAATGAGCGTTTTTCAATGTTTTGAATTGATTAAGGTTAAAGTTTATACATTACTTATATTAAAACTACGTTATGTAAGATCTTATATTAATTAAAGAATAATAAAAAATACAGTTTCGTTGTCTAATTATTTCCTTCCTTTATTTTCAGCTTTATTGTCAAGTCTGCTCTCCATTCTCCACTTTTCGTTCGAATTCGAGACATTGAATATTCCTATTCCTACTATTGTTTTGAATTCTATTAGTCCAAGATCCCAGGGCCCCCAGACCTATGTCATTTTAGCAAAGGTGAAAGGACTATTAGTCTAATATGAAGACAGACAGGCTTTTAGAGGTAGCGCCAAATAAAGGTTCATCCTTTCTGGGAGGATGATTGAGTCATCGGATTGATCTGGGTACTTAGGTATTAAATAGTCCGCAAATAATATTTGTGTAAAGGTCTGGTAACAATAAATATATATTTTTTACATTATTCTTAAAAATTAATTTAAATACAAGCGTTTCTACTTTAAAGTAGGTGAGCGTGTATCTTATGTTAGCGCTTCCTCTGAAAACCTCCCCGCTCCCCTCTCAAGTTAGTAAGTACGCATATAGTTTTATTCGTAGTACGCATATAGTTTATTTCAAAACTTAAGCTTTACTAAAATTACGTAGGTCTCTTACATATAGGTAGGCTCTGGGATCTCAATATGATTTGTTTTTAAACTTTACATTACATAACTCAAAAATCATTTCAAATATAGAGAATCTATCTTATTTCGAAGTATAATGTCCATACATTTCAATTATGAATCGTTACTACATCCCTAATGAAGATGACCAATAGATTAAGTAAGTAATTACCAATACATAATTGCAACTACGTCTAATTAGTCTAATTATGTACTTATTTGGTACTGTGCCGGATTTTTCTTATATTTTTTTTAACTTGAATTCCTTAGACACCAGTCGTGGTGCAGGAGTACAAGCGTGTGTAATGTAATGTAAATGCGACAGGTTGTGGGTTCGATTCTTAATCGAGAAATGTTTGAATTTTTTCGCTTTGGTGTCCACCTGCTTCCCCATGTAGCTACATGCGGGAAACAGCGTGAAGATGAAAAAAAAATATCTCGTTTTAGTGAACCTACTGTGAATTTTAAAACTTATATTATTATTCAATGTTCTGGATAAAACGACGTTAAGTATTAAATTGACTTTTTTACCTTATATTGGTAATCTTTATATAGATTACTGTAGGAAATAACATACTTGTTAAATGGGTCATATATAACAACATTCTATATATATAAACTATAAAGGATGTATGTTAAAAGTAGATCAATTATGTGACGCTTTAATGTCTACACTTTTAATCACGATTATAATTTGCTGACTTTAGCGCATTCTGTACTCTCTAGAGGCCAGTCGTGGCGCAGGGGCACAAAGTGTGTGGCTGCAAAATCGACTGGTTGTGGGTTTGATCCCCACTTGAGGAAATAAAATATTTATTTACATTTATATTTTCATTGCGCTCTGGTGTCGAGGCAAAGCGCGGCGCTGAGTTCCGCCACTCAACACGCAGTGCCTCCAGAACTTGGTGGAAAGTGGGGAACGGAGTGTCTCAACATTAGGTTCCCTCTGCCTACCCTGCTGTGTGCCGGATACAACGTGAAGCTGATTTAATTTTTTTTTATTACAGTATTAAGATATTTTATGTTTTTTGTGGTAAAACTAAACTATAAACTATATTATAGTTACAGGACAAGATAAATGATTGTTATTAGGGTTCTGTACCTCAAAAGGAAAAAATAGAACCCTCTATAGGCTCACTTTGTTGTCCGTCTGTCTATACCATATACATATCTCGAGATCGCTTGAAGGTATCACGCTGAAACTCATATCAAATATTATCTTGAAGGATAGGAAAAAACAAACTTCTTTAAAATTGTGCTGCATTATGTATGAAATTCGCCACGATATCAAAACCTATATGATACATACTTTTCGTGGACCTGCAGTTATGAAATATGGTACGTAGTGAGAACTTACAATACAAATAAACGAAAAAAATGAATAAAAAATTAAAGGTTTTGCATAGAAAAAAAATCATTACAAACTTAAAATAAGAGGGAAACCTCGGTGGACGAATCCGACTCACACTTAACCGGGCATTTAATATAAAATTAAGTTTTAAATGCAAGCAATGATAAAATTTTAACGTTTTTACGTTAGTGTAATTATAAGCTGACATTACATTCAAATATTCATCACATTAGGCATATAAAAAGTTAGTTTATAAATGACAGTATCACGTCATGTTACATGAAACCATGTGCGATGTCAAAGAATTTGTTAAAGAATTAAAATATATTTTACCACTACTACTCAGCTTATTGTCGAATTGTGTATAGTATAAATAAATAAATATATTGAAAATTGATCGACTGACAAGCATATTTAAAAATTAACATACAAATATATTACTTTTTTATTTATGAATTTATTCATAGATTTATAATTTATCAATGAAAACGATCTCAAGATCGATCTCAGACTTGAGAGCGATTTATAAATACGGGCCTAAGACATTATAAAACACTGCACACTGTACATTCAAACGTTGTTTTCGTACTATCTCAACATGGCCGTGTCGAGATGAGTCACCCGTAGCTTAGTCGCGGCCGGCGAACTTAGGTTATTTTGAACAACAACATTCAATGTATAGTACGTTCGACGAGTCGTGGCCACTATGTAACATTTTTTAGACTCTTGCGCATTGTTCAGTGGGAACTTATATAATTAAAAGGAAGGAACATCAAGGAACAAATCTGCGTTGGCATCTGCAGCTAATCTAGGGGGGCCACGACTCTTTGATCGCACTACGTACGTACGTATTTTGATATAACGACAAAAGCAGTTATTTCTATCTCTATTCTAATGTACGGAGCGTAAAGTATTGATCGCGTTGTTTATTGTAGGGGGAAGTCGAGAAATGGTCGAAATTAAATGTATTATTACTACAGTGTGGTTTGTGGGTTTTGTAGTTGTGGGTTTGTGTGTAGTTATATTATTTGGGAAGTCAATTGTGTTAGGTTCAGTTCCTTGTTTCGTTTTTTTCAAGTTACTAAAGATATATGAACTAAAATGAGTTATTTAGTATAAATTATAATTAAGTTTTATCATTACCATTATGTTTATAATTATATTTAGAATTGTAGAGTATAATAACATTTTTAGGTGATTCATCTTTTTATTTCTGCATACATTTCCTTTTCGACTTAAGTAATATCATAATGAAAATTAAAGGAAATAAACAAAAAAAATTACCTAATACTCTTAGTGTTATACAACACGAAATTATTTCTATATCTTAAAAATTTAGTTTAGCTTAAATTCAACATATCAGTTTTATAAGTGAATAAAAACATAATGGTTTTCTTCCTTTTATAGTTTTTTAATTATAGTTTATAAAGACGTATTCAAAGTCATTTACAAATATTATTACAGTGGAATTATTAAATTATAAAATAAGCTTTATTTCATTTTAAATATTTTTATAATTAGGTAGATTGTGTTTAGTATAAAGCGGGTAAGCTGAGGGAACCTAGTGCTCAGACACTCCGTTCCCCCATTTTCTAACAATTTTTCGAAGCACATTGTGTTGGATCTCAAGGTCGAAATGTGTATAGTTTCCATAACAAGGAAATTAAGATAATTCATTCCCAGAAGTGCTAATCGAACCCTCAACCATCGCGTACACAGTCATATTCTATGCCGTTACGCTACGATGGCCACTATTCTTATATATTTCTAATATTTATTGAAATTTTTTCGAGCACCATATTAAACACAGGCAATATAATTAATTATAGATACCAGTTGAATTTCCTAAATAATTAATTATAAATACCAGTTGAACATTTCTTTACTTTTTAATCAAGATGTCATCAATTGTTTCATAAGAATAAAAAAGTTATAGCAATATTATTAATAGCATATAAGAAATGTCTTCTTTTTTCTTAGTAGGCAGAGGGAACCTGGAATATGATTGTAAGACACTTCGTCTTCCACATTCATGATATGTAGATAGTTCTTATTAAAAGTAGTTATATAACAAACAAGCTCAAGTTTCGTCAAATTGTTTAAAATTCAACACCAATTAATATCCACTGAAGCCCGACGAGCGTGTCGCTTACTGATTACTCACTTTTCGCCATATGTTAAATGTTCTTATCAATTACATTTAAAAATTTGTTGTACGTTTTCGATTATATTGTAATTAAAAACTAACTAAGCATTTAACGTTTTGAGGCCAGTCGTGGCGCAGGGGCACAAAGTGTGATTGTAAAATTGACTGGGTGTGGGTTCGATCCCCACTCGAGGAACCGAAATATTTATTTATATTAATATTTCTTCGCTTTGGCGTCGAGGTAAAGCGCAGCGTTGGTTCCGTCACTTAACACGCAATGCCTCAGAACTCGGCGGAAAGTGGGGAACGGATTGTCTTAACACTAGGTTCCCTCTGCCTACCCTGCTGTGTGCGGGATACAGCGTGAAGCTGATAAATAGAACATTTTGGTTGCAACACAGGTGCGATGGAGTCTATAATCAATTGATTATTATAAATTATTTATGTAAACATCGCTTCTCTGCGGCCTGACTTGCAATAATATAAATTTATTCTCGAACAACGTTGTAGATGTTAATTTACTAGTTTTGCTGATTAAAAATATATTGTATTTTACTTATTTGTTTTATTAGAGTTAAAGAATAAATATACTTAAAAATATATTTTAAAATGTACACTTTTTACACTCAACTTGACAACTTAACATTTTATTTATGTCTAATTTCTGTTTTAATCTATTCTTAAAGTGTTAAAAAATATACACGTCAAAGTAATATCGAAAATCAATACAGCACATAGATTATTATAAAAATAAGAAAGAGAAAACCTCCGTCAGGACAAACAATAAAAGCTCGATTACGATCTCTTTCTTTCTTTTTTTTAGCGTCACGCTGTACCCCGCACACAGCAGGCAGTAGGGTAGGCAGGGGAAACATAGTGTTAAGACACTCCGTTTCTATTTTCCGCCGAATTCAGGAGGCGTGTTGTGTGGTGCAACTCAACGCTGCGCTTTCCCTTGACACCAGAGCGAAAAAATGAAAATATTAAACATTTTCTCGAATGAAAATCAAATCCACAGCCAGTCGCGTTTACAGTCCCACATTGTACTCCTGCGCCTAGACTGACCTCTTTGATGAACCAATAGTTTAAAATAATAAACAAACAAAGGCTAATTAATATTTTTGCATATTAATATAAATTTATTACTTAAAAGATCCGACAGATAACTAAAATATTCCACCAGATAAAACATACGTTCGTCGTCACACGTAACTGCAGAACTGATTGTCTTTATCCACACAATCGGTTAATGCTTTTTTTTATTGAATTTAAAAAAAAAACTTAATTCAAATAAGCCAAGTTTGTGTCAAATAGATGATTTTTCTTCTAGGCCAGTCGTGGCGTACACACAAGTGTGTGACTGTGAACGCGACAGGCTGTGGGTTCGATTCGCACTTGAGGAAATGAAATATTTTCATTTCTTTGCCCTGGAGCCACGCAGTATCTATCCTGAAAGGCGGAAAATGGAATGGAAACATTAGGTTCCCTCTGTGTGCTTACCCTGCTATGTGCAGCGCGAAGCTAAAATACCAATTGTAATAGAATCGTCTATTGTGTTATGATATAAAGTGTTAAGACCATTAAACAGAGTATGTTGTTTTTAAA
Organism: Heliconius erato x Heliconius himera; assembly: GCA_013421005.1. Taxonomy (NCBI): domain Eukaryota; kingdom Metazoa; phylum Arthropoda; class Insecta; order Lepidoptera; family Nymphalidae; genus Heliconius; species Heliconius erato x Heliconius himera. Next base: position 216,127 of record JAATLQ010002231.1, read on the forward strand.
AATAATTGTCTTTTTTTATTTCCACACTAGACTTCTGAATATATAACAGAGGAAAAAACGTATTAAAAGAAGAAACCACGAACTGCATATATATATTAATATCTATATATATATTAAATTCCATTACCGTAGTAATATATATACCTACAACAACAAAAAAATAAAATATAAATATAGCTCGATTACTAGCATAAATTTTTTAAAAAATATATACAAAAAAAATATAAAAAAATGCACGTACGCTAAATCAATCATTATTTAAGTGATTACTTAAGGTTAAGAGATAACCTACTCGTTTAATGTTTACTGACAAAAGTTGTCAGTCATCAGTAAGAAGGAAATGACGTCAGCAAAAAAAACACGGTTACTTCTAAGTAATGAAGATTATAGTAAAAAATAAAGTACCGAAATTAATATTAAAAAATTTAATGTAATACAGCCTGTAGAAACGAGCATTCTTTTTTGCATACCGTTTTTTTATAATCGAAGCAAAATTAAGATTTTATTTGCAAACAATTATGTCGTAGTTTTGCTTAAAATATTAATATTAACAACCTCCCTCCACGCCCCCATCCCTCTTTCCTCAGAAGCTCTAGTGTAATAGACAACATAGCTTCATAATGTATTACTTTAATTATAAATAATAATAAAACAAAATTTAAGATCAGTTAAACAAGAGTTGTTAATTAAGGTCAGTCGTGGTACAGTGGCACAAGTGTGTAACCATAAACGCGACAGCGTAGGATCGATTTCCACTCGAGGAAATGAAATATGTAATGGTGACGAGGCAAAGCACGACGTTGAGTTCTGCCACTCAACACGCAGTGTTTCCAGAATTCAGAGGAAAATGCAGGCGGGATACAGCGTAAAAAAATAAATGAAACCATTCGCTTCTTTACAAATGTATCGATTAAATCAATGATCGACGATTAAATAATAAATATAAAACAATGAGTCAAATATATGCTTTTATTATCATATACAGGCCAGCCGTGGCGCAGGGGCACACAGGGGTATGACTTTAAATGCGACTGGCTGTGGGTTCGATCCCCACTCGAAGAAACAAAATATTTATATCAATGTATATCTTAATTTCTTCGCTCTGTTATCGAGGCAGAGCGCGGCGTTAATTTCCGCCACTTAACACGCAACACCTTCAGAATTTGTCGAAAAATGGGGAACTAGGTTCCCTCTGCTTCCTCTAGAACGGGATACAACGAAACGGTAAAAAAGAAACATCACATAAACATACGTCACAAAGCACAATTCGTTACAATTCTCGACTGCGTCCGCGCATTCATTGCGTATAGCTTGCACGACGTGGAGTCGACAGCGCCCCGACAATACCACACCATATAAGGAAGGAGACGACCCACCGGCTGTTCTTAGGCCGAATTTGGAACGCACGTGCCTATCCAGAATACAAATGCTGTTTTATATAACTATCCGATTATAATATGTAATGTTTTATATTTAAATTCTATATGCACTGTATGGTATAAGGCTTACGTTGGTTGCGTCAAGGATCGTTTGTTAATACATAATGATAGTAAATGTATTATTTTGATCAGTTTCATTGTCTTTAGATATAATATATAGTTAGTTATATTTAAATAATTAACACGCATTTGTGCACGCAATTTCACAAAGTTTTATAATTCAATTTCATCAAATTTTATAATAGAAACGAAAATTTTAATATATACTCGTATACTTTTTTAAAGGTTCTTTTCTATTTTTTTAGCGTCACATTCTGTGGGCTCTGTGTGCGGGATACAGGCACACAGCAGGGTAGGAAGAGCGAACTTAGTGTTAACACATTCCTGAAGAGGAAGCGAATCGGAGCGACAGCTCCGGCTTCTTTGCTCTGGTGTCGAGGCTAAGTGTTAAACCGACACCAGAGCAAAGAAAAGGAAATATAAATTTAAATAATTATTTCATTTCCTGGAGTGAGAATCGAAACCACAACTTGTCCCGAAAACAGACGCTGTGTCATGACTGATCTATTTATTATAAGATTGTTTATCTTAATTTCGTCGAAAGGTAAATAATATCCAAAACTATATACGTACTTAACTGAATAATCATTTTTAAGCAGTGCATACGTACTTTAACTAAATATAATTTAATAATTTTCAAGAAATAGAACAATTTATGAGATACTAAGAACAAATTTTTTTGTCGATTTCAACAGAATCAGCAAGCATATCAAGATGTCGTGTCGTAGGTTTGAAGACATTTGCTTTGAAATTTGCCAATAGTAGCGGGAGTACCTGCATTATGACAAAATGACCTAGTCTGTATGACGTGTGCCCTCTCGTAGATGTTCGAGAGGATTTTCGTTGGAAATGTTCCAACCTTTATCGATTCACATACGACGTTACCGTCAAAGAACTCGTTTTTACATACGATTCGTTGTCACATTTCAAATATCAAAAGTAAGGAATGCACCTTTAATTAACTTAAGTATTTTTTTCATATCTATAATTTAAGGATATCTAACGCTGTTTAATTGGGGAACGTAGTCTTAACCGGGTTCCCTCTGCGTACTCCGCAGTGTCCGGTATACAGCGTGAAGCTGATTTTTTTTAAAAGCTGTTTCTAAATTAACCAACTAAAATCGAATAAGCCGCCATCGACTACAAACGCTACAAGAAAAAAAAAGATAGTGTTAAATTGATGATATTAAACATCTCCTGCCATATAATAATTTATTACAACATATAAAGTTCAATGCACTATATAACCTTATTATTATTGCATAAAAGGTAGAAGAATGGAGACATGTTTTACTTTTTTCCTTATTTAGTCCACTATAAGCGGACTAAACAGAAACCTTAGGAGGGAAGTATTTAAAGCTAAACTTAAAAGCCTATTAAATGGTAATATGGAAGTAAAAAAATATAGTACTACAGGTTATTCTAGGTCTCTAAATGGACTAGACTAGAAGTCGTATAGCGATCGTCGTCTATTCTAATCTAGTTTTTCTTTCGCTTTTCTAACCTTATTAGTTGTAATGTTCATAGTTTCTGGATTTATCACTTGCAACTTGGATACGATGTTAACCTAAGTTAAGTTGAATATTTTTACATGAATATTAACAACTTTTTCCTTAATTTAATATTCTATTATAAAGCAGTTACATATTTTTATGTCAGTAAAAATGCTGGTGAAATAAGATTTTCGTATCGTCATATTTTATTGCAAGCGAAAGACAAAAATGTAGTAGCGATTAATACCTGTTTTTTTTAACCTAGTGTTGAGACACTTTCTTTTGCCCACTTTCCGCCGGATAGGCTCTTATGTCATTGGCCTGTAGTTAAAAACTTTGTTTAATAGCTCATATTGCGTTTATTATCAAATTACCCGATTTCCTTAAAAATATCTCAATATCATGTATTCATAGATACATACGGCCAGTCGTGGTGCAGTGGCACAAAGTGTGACTCTAAAACCGACTGGTTGTGGGTTCGATCCCCACTCGAGGCGATGAAATATTTACTTAAATTATATTTCCATTTCTTCGCTCTGGTGTCGAGGCAAAGCGCGGCGTTGAGTTCTGCCACTCAACACACAAAGCCTCCAGAATTCAGCAGAAAGTGGGGAACGGAGTGTCTTAACACTAGGTTCCCTCTGCTTACCCTGCTGTATGCAGGATACAGTGTGAAGCTAATTCATAGATACATAAGAAGCCAGCTACGCCGTAAAAACTTTACAATATGATCCTATTTCGGTCTAGAAGGTTGTCGTAGATAAGCGGCTGTCAGCGAGTTATCGAGACATCGATTGCATGGATTATATTGATCGCTTTTGAGTACTTGATAGTGTTGTGATAACAGCCTACGTCTTTTTTTAATTTTTAATGTAGGAGAAAAGAGGCTTTATTTGAGGACATTTGCATTTTAATATATTGTAAATTATTTTAGAAAATTACCCATATTTATTGTTGATATATTGAGTTAATGGATTTTTAGGTAGACATATATAAGTTTTTAAATATACAGGGTGGAAGAGGCAGCGCTCCATTTACGGAAACAGCATATATATATCAAACCTATACTTAAAGAAATTAATCAAGATGCCTCAACAGTTTGGACGTAGGATTTTTTTTTCATTTCACGATTTTTATCCATACCTGTATTTCGTGTGACGCGATTACGTATAGATCCCAATAACATAAACACTTACTACTACAAAAATATTACTAAAGGTTAAACAACTTTGAACTTTATCGCCAATACATACGACTCGATTTCGAAATGAGGCGTGTGCGGCGGTGTTCCTTTGATAGGTTTATGTG